>CAAKHF010012059.1:11545-22078 GCA_901007745.1 Hippocampus kuda
ACAAGTTCAAAAGTTTAGCAAAGACATCAACAAGACCATTTAAATGGTTCCAAAAGCGCATACGAGATATCACATACGTATGTGGTAATTTTCATGTGTTCCTTTTGATAGTCGAATATCACGAGGGCAAAGTTCACAGTTCTCCATTATGAAAACGGACACAAGTCACCCAAATTGATTCTTTGGAAATGGGTTCACAAACACAAACACGACACCCTGCACGACTGCTAAGTCCTTGAACAGACACAAAGAACACATTTACAAACAACCGTTGCTTCGATGACCACTCACAGCAACACAAAGTGACCAAATTTCTCCATGGTAACTATTTGAGTCCGTGTGCGTGCGTGTGCGCATGTATGTCCGCCAAAGCAACACCAACAGGTAAACCAAAAGCACTATGACTACACACACACAAAAAAACCCAAAAACAAACAAACAAACAAAAAAAAACCCCGGCTAATCTAAGCTGATTTTAAATGTTAAAAATCCAAATACTCACCCAGCTCCACCACGTCTGCAAAGAAGAAAACAAACAGAGTCACGCCGTGTGCAACAAGAGGATATTAACCTTGGAATATTGACCATGGGGAGAAATTTGCCAGTCTTTGTGGGTGTTTGCGACCCCAACCCCCCACTCCTACCCCCTTCTCCATAACAATGTAACCTGAAGTGAACTGTGCGTAAACCCTGCTGAAGCTCAGCAGGCGGTAGGGAGCGTCTCCTGAAGCAATAACCTTGTGAGGGCACGCTTTTAATAAAACAAAAAGAGCCCCAGCCCCTAAAGAGCTACAAGGAATTTTCTCCACAGGTGATTTGAATTTTAAATTGTGGCGGTTGTGGGGTCAGGTCAGGGTTCCATCCTTGGGCGGAGGTATCTTGTCTACATGTGCAGTTGGTAAGAAAATATATTTTCAACTGTTTAATAAAAGATGTACGTTAGGTTTACTGAAAATTTTTCAGTAATTGTCTGCGATGTTTACAAACGTATCCAAAAAATGCACGTTGATTTTATGTCTTCGTTTCACCTTTTTGTAAAGTGTCGTCATGGAACCTTGGTCACGAAAAAATAAAAATAAACTAAAAAGTCGGTGAGTTGCCATTCACTAATGACAAAATTGCATTTTATTTTTCGAACAATGTATGTTTAGTTCATTTAAAGCAGACCGTAAGGTATGTTTCTTCCGTTGATGTTTGCAAAAAAAAAAAAAAAAATCAAAAAACAAATGCGTTAAGTTCAATGAGCACTAAATTGTCTCTGATGTCGATAAACTTAAGATAGGTTCAATGAAAATGTTTTGGATGCTCATTCCCAAGTTTTCACTGAAAAATGTCCACATTCTCTTCAACACTTGACATTTTCTTGCCCTGCATGTTTACGAAATCGTCTTAGGCCTCGACGGCACACACAATTAGATTGGTGACTCGAGCTCGGCCATTGCATCCCTGTGACCTTTTTCCTTTTGCTATGCCCTTCACTCTTTAGCAAGCTGACGAGGTGAATCCAGTGAAGACCGTGGAGTCAACACATTGTGTGGGCGTGGCTCAGATAATAGAACAGGAATCATTTTGGACAGGGCAGACCTTTTTCCACGTAGAGCAGAAGAGGTTCAACTGAGAATAGACTGTACATTCTTCTGATCGTTAATGTACCGTATTTTCCGCACTATAAGGCGCTTCAGAGTATAAGGCGCACCTTCAACGAATGGCCAAGAGAATAGAAGCTATAGTAGTGGCGGTGGTTGTGTTATGCATCTACGAGATGGAGCTATGCTAAAGGACATATAATACAGCTTTATTTATATCGTGCTTTCACAACCGCTGCAGCTGTAACAAAGTGCCTTACAGAATATTTAAAATACTACGTCCGAGATATCAGAATATTGATCCATATACAAGGCACACCGGATTTTTAGGCGCACTGTCGGCTTTTGAGAAAATGGAACGCTTTTAGGTACGCCTTCCACTGCAAAAAAAAAAATACGGAAGTATAACATTGTATGTTCTGTTCACTGATGATGAAAGTGTCTTTCAATTTAAAAAACGGTTACATGTACGTGAGGTGAACTGGAGTTTAGTCCCTGCTGTTAAGAAAAAAAAAAAATTCCAATCTGGAGTGGAGCAAACATACTGTACTTTACATACAGTATGTATGTACAGTATACACACAGTTTCATGTTTTAGGTAAACATGAAACGATCCATCATTCAGCATGATCATGAATCTGAATAGAACAGGTAAAAAAAAATAAACATCGAAAGGCAGGTTTATTGATTCGTAGGTATGAGTCTCCAATGACTGTGTGTTTATTGTGATTGATAGGTGATCAATCTCAGGTGATTCTCATTTCTCACCCTAACTCAGTAAAGGCCCTAAAGCAGTGTTTTTCCATCTTTTTCGAGCCAAGGCACATTTCTTTCATTGAAAAAATCCCGCGGCACACTAACAGCTGAAAATGTGAAAAAAGCTTATTTTAACAATTTAACCCTTGTGCACCAAAACATCCCATAACAGGATAACATAACAACGGAGTCGTGCCGTTGCATCTCCGGTTAAAGTAAATCCAAATGAAAGATAGCTTTCGTCGCGCCACAATCTTTGCTTGTCTTGAAGCACAAGGCAAGCTGCTGCTGCTACCTACCAGTATGGACGAGTACTCCACGATTACTCAGCCAGGCGATCGACCGCACAGTCATACATATTGGATAATTACTACGGCACACCCGAGAATATCTCACCAGTGTGCCGCGGCACCATATTTGAAATACAATGCCCGAAAGTATTTGGTGTAGAAAATAGAGGGATGGAATTTCGATGGCCCGTATGTGACAAGGTAGAACAACTGCAGAAGCAGAATCTTTACCCACCTTCGTCATCAATGCCGGGAGCCATGAGGAAGTGTCCGTACACCGTCTTGTTCACCGTCCCAAGCGAGTTGCTGGCCTCCAGGGTGTAATTGCCGTTGTTGATGTGTGTGGGGTTCTGGAAGGTCAGGCAGCCTTCCAGGTAGTCCTGGTAGAAGTCCATCTCGGTGCGGATGTACTGGTTGTGCAGGATCTCTTTATTTTTGTGGAACCAGCGCAGCTTTGGGTGCGGGTACCCTCGCACCGTGAACTCAATACAAGTATCGTGGCGTTGCTCGGGCTCGGCCAGGCGAAGGATGACCGGGGGAACTGCGGACAGGCATAGGATTGCGCTTGACTTCATCTCACCCCACTCGCATGCTCAACAACCTATTCTTACACCGCTGCACAAACCGTTCACAAACTCGAAATATTATTTGTCAAGATGGTTGAAAATCAAGAAATAGATATTTATGTCTATTTTTAACAAAAATGTAGAATATTATGAGAACAAAGTCATCATTTTTGAAGGGAAAATTTTGAAAAATAATATTTCCATTCCAAAACACATTGTCATCTAATTTTATACCGAAGGTATACTGAACCCTAGCCTTTATCAGCTAGCTATCGTCTGAAGTTAGATAGCTAGCTAGATGGAGAGATAGATGTGGACAACAGTGTTACTACGAAAATTTTTCATCAACAATTCCCCGGCTGATTTGACTTAAGAGCAGGTACATCATCGAGCTATGTGGCACACGGCCTTAACGAGCGAGCCATCATTCTTAACCACCGAAAAAAAATCAATAAATTAATATATACTTAAATAGATACATTAATATTTTCACATCACTATTTGGCAGACAGCCTTACCTGGCATGTCATCGTCCACAAAAAACAAACAAACAAACAAAAAAAAACACCCACTTGTCACACACACACACACACACACACACACACACACACACACACACACACACACACACACACACACACACACACACACTCACACACACATTAATGCTATGCTGACATGGCGCTGCTTTCTACAAGCACGTCACGGCACACAACTTGTCATTCAGACTTGGCTATTATTATACAGCGCATGTGTGCCTTGTCATTAATAATAAGCAAGGCCTTTTGGGGTCAACATGCGGCAAGGGAGACTGTTGGATGGTAAGGGTGATACAACAGTCTGTGACTTTATTAGTTCTCCCCAGAAGCTTTGGCATTAACAAGACTTGTACCATCGAAGAACACAAATCATCTTTAAGATTAAGATCTTTAAAATGATTAGTAAGTAAAAAATCCTGAATTGCTTGTTGATCAGTGAAACTGGTGTCAGGGCTGAATTTTTTTTAACTTTCCAGGCAGGACTACTACAAAAAGGGTTGATTATGTTCTGTGGTGCTCATGCAGCATTACCAAGCCTGGCACTGGTTAAATGTAAGAATTGATTGATACCTAAAATGAAGACTGAAAACCCCAACTGTCTGTTGGTGTGCATGGTCGCCGCCTGCAATTGTGTGCTGATGGCTCGTCAAAGGCAGACAAAAGGGAATGATTTTTTTTTTTTTTTTTGGTCTCTAATTTCTATTTCAAAGTTGTCATTTGGGAAAATGACTTCAATGACGGCCGCTCGACAAAAATAAAACTTAAGCAATAAGGCCATTTCTCCAATGAGGCAGCAACTTACGGGTACGATCCGAATTATCTTGTCGACGGGCCCGATCCATTTTTCCCTCCATGGACCTGTCATAGCTGCATCATTCCACACAATATGAGTCATTCTGTCACCCCGTAACAAGTTGATAACAATGTGTCTCTCTTTGACTGGCTGTCGCGAGTCACCACTTGTCCCGGTGTGTTATCTGACGGCCACGTTTCAATCGGAACCTCTGCAAATGTGGTGGTCCAGCCAGACAGTTCTCAGGACTGTTTTACGCACCCTCTTCAGCACTTGTTACCACTCTCCCACAGAGTACATATACACAAAATGATTAATTACAAGAAGAAATGTGTATACCCTATTGATGCTGGGTCCACTTTCCAGGCAGTTAAAATTATGGATTGAAATATTATTAATAAAAAAAAAAAATTGTAATTTCGTCATTGAAAATGAAATACAATGGAAAGGCCAAAGTTATCTTGACAGGAGAACTGAAGGGGAGAAAAATTCCCCCATATCGCCGTTATTTGTAAGTGTCACACAACAAAAAAACCCTCCATTATTGTTGCAATGCGCTCGGTCTAAAAAGTCAACCTTTTGAGCGTCGACGTGACGGCCTGAAATTCGTGCCGTCAATCACGCCGTTCCCTAATCGCAGTACAGGTTGGAGCTAGTTTCTGACATTTCCACAGACAATGGGCTCGCCCCGCTGAGGAAATGTAATTACCAGCGGAGCATGTGGTGAAAAATTAATACATTAGTTAATCTGTGGCACTGGCAGACAGTGTCAACATGGGAGCAGAAGAATAAGAAACGTCTGGAGACGACACAATCGCACATCCGGGGAGGGGGAGGACGCCCCCTTGAGGATCGGTTATTCAGGCAGAGGAGACCCGTCCCGGTCCCCAAAACACATGAGCGTGTCTCGAACCAGCTGGCGGCCATTTCCACCGGGTAGACTTATGTAAGTGGCGAGGCGTATAGAGTATGAACGGCGAGGATGTCAGGGGAACATCTCCATGGCAACCGCATGGTTTCACGGCAGCCGGTTACTCGTTTGATTTGTTCTTTTTGCTTGCGCGTGTGCAGGCTGCAGGCGTCATCCTTGTTAATCAGATCCATCAGTTACACTTGCTTTGCAAAGCGCGCAACACCTCATTTCATCCCAAATGCACCTGCTGCAGTTCGTTTGGGCTGTTGCTTGAACTGATTCTCCATATTTGCGTGTCATCAAAGCAGCCATTTTGGGGCGAGGAGTGAATGCCAGCCAAATAGGCCTGTAGGCTTTTCACTGGATGGGATTATAATGAGGCAACGCCGGTTTGGGAAACATGCAGCAATTTACACACCCACTGGCGTTTATTCCCATTTTCAGCTGTCCATGTGACCCCCCGTTCGTAAAAAGAACCAACAGCTGTCAAATAGATATTACAATTCTGCCATTGCTCTGTAAATCACTGAACGGTTTGGGTCTTGACTACATGAAAGAAATACTAATTGAATATAAACCCAGCAGGGCTCTGATGGTCAATTAGTGGAGCTCTTGGTTCAAAGCAAACATGGTGAAGCTGTGTTTTGCTGTTATGCTGTATTCAAATTGAATTAGCTGCCCCCAGAAGTGTAAATGCCTTTGCCTTTGAACGTCTTCATTGAGTTGCCTTGTGTATGATATGCGCTATGTAAGTACAACTGCCTTGACTGCCTTCCCTTGACATAAACATGCATGCAGCAGTGTTTCAAAAATGAGATTAGCTTTCGCTTAATTTCGCGTATTGTTTTTAAATCTACTACAAATGATTTGAAAATTTTGATTTATCTTTTTTTGTTTGATCAAATTAAATATGAAATGTTATTAAAACGTGTTTTTTTTTAAAAAAATTGTTAAATTGAAAATAATTCCATTTTCATAAAATAGCAATTGTTAGTTTTTTAGACAATTCATCATTGTACTCAAAATGGCATAAAAAAATGACAATCAAAAATCTCCCATTCTGGTCTCCCATTTACGACAGTATTTTTCAGAGTGTAAGTCACACCAGTCAAAAAATAATATCATGAAGAAGAAGAAAAAAAACATCAGTCTCTCCAGACTGTAAATTGCATTCTCTTGGTAAACTTAGACCAATTAACAGTCGAATCGTGGGTCATTCGAATAATTGAAGAAAAAAAATCATTATTAAAATATTAGTTTGTTGCTGCCCTAATTATTATTATTTCTTCTAGACTCTACATAATATATTTGTTTAACCTATGCTCATGTATTAAAACATCAACACAATTTAGCACTTTCTTTCCACTCTATTTTCAAAATGGCTTTACGTAACTTAAAATGAAGCGAAAACAGCGGATTTCACTAGTGGACATACTTTAAAATCAATACATGTCACTTTTTAAGCCTCACCATTGAGTTAAGACACCCACAACAAACAACGTATTGATCAGCTGAGAGTTAATGTGGTCTTTGGATCACATTAAATGTGACATATTGTTATTGAGCAGCATCGGACATGGATTTGGGCTCATGGGTGAATGTGCATGCATGCATATTTGTCATTTTAAAAGCAAAAAGTCCCCCCTCAGGGGTCATAAACATCTCTTTCCACACCAATGGAAATCACATTGGCAGGCTGTCATCAACCTATATGGGGCACGCGTTGAAGTACGGAAAAATTCAGGCCTCCGGTCGAAAAGATACAATACCACAATGCACAGTTAAGAAAGTAAGTCAATAAATGGGGTGTAAGCCCCGGTCAGCCATGTTCGACCCAAGCCAAACACTTGTTGTGAGTGGATTCACAGTCGCGCTGATTGACTATAAGCCTGTCAACATTATTTTCACAATAAGCGGGAAGATGAGGCGTCACTACGAGCACACGGCGGTTGCACTGTGCATTCATTAGTTGCTATAATGACACACTCCATTGGGACTCACATTACTCCAGCTATATTTAACCTAAGCTGCTCTGATTCCAGCTCAGCAGCGTGTCTAACAGCCTCGGAAGTATAAGAACAAAATGAAAGCTTCATGGCGATCCTCAAAACGATCATCCAACTTGGATGCTATGTCCCGCCACCGTTAGATGGCATCAATAAAAATAGCTTCACCATACCTGCTTCTCTTTGGGGATTATTTGCGCAAATTCCCTAGTAGGACTTCACCACAGCCTTGGACGTGAGCCAAAATGGCTGATTTGATCCAAAATGGCTGCTTGTATCCAAAATTTCAATTTAAAGTCTTGTGACTCTTTTGGGTGTTCTGTCATGATTAGACGTCCACCGTATTTTTTTTTGCTGGAGCCCCATTTTTTGTAGCGAGTCCACAAAATGATCTAAGTTAAAAAAAAAAAAAAATCTCCATTTTGTCTTGTCCATCTAGGATAACTGCTTCCAGTTGGTATAGAGTGCCAATGTGGATTAAACGTTTTGGACTGACAAATAACTTAGAACGTATTTGCAAATACGTTTGAACGTAAATACGTTTTAACTGTCTTTAAAATGTCTGAACATTTTTATGTTTAAACACGCAGTGGTTCGTATTGACCCATTCACATTTTTGGTGTATCAAAGACTGAATGTAACAGCGGCAATGTTGTCACTGTATTTGTAGAGCTGAGCAAGCATAATAGTTGACATTTGATCAACCCAAAGAATGTGCTCCTCATGTTGACACAAAGCAAAAAAAAAACAGGAAAAAGCCTCAACTCACACTGCACGTTGAGCTGGATGGACGAGTTGGTCATGCCCACCACGTTTTCAGCGATGCACGTCAGCTGGAAGTTGTTGTCGTCGCGGCTGATGTTGAACAGTGTCAAGTTGATGGAGTGGATGTCGGGCCAGTAAACATTGGACTGAAAACACACACACACACGCACGCACACGCACACATACTTAAATTGATAAAAAACAATGAGGGAGCCCTTTAACCATGTGGCAAGTATGGTTGGTTGTTAATAGCTAGCATGTTTGGGGGAGTGGAGGGGCGGTGGGTGGGAAAAGCTCTATCTGTCTATCTATCTATCTGGCTTGCTTGCTAGCTAGCTAGCAAGCAAGATCGTCAAATAAAAGTGGTCAGGGGCCTCGTGGGCTGCAATGTGTGTGAGACAGTGGTCCCTTGGGCTTTAGCTAACATCATGCTAATTAACTGAAGGGCGCTAATTAATGAGCTTGAGTCCTACTCACTTAGCTTGTACACTTTGGGTGTGAATTTCTACAGGACTTTTTAAAGACATTAGTCAAGAGGTGGGGAACCATTTTTCCAAGCATGCCCGCCCTTGAACTACTCCAGGGAAATAAATACTCTATTCCATTTATTTAGAAGTGTGTACTGTATATGCGTGTGCTTGTATACCAGGTGTGTATTGATGGAGTTGAGACCGTTGACAGTCCAGTCCACTTCAGGCAGGGGTGATCCAGATCCATTACAACTCACTGTCACATTCTCGCCTTCCATCACTAGCACGCTGCTGTGGCTCACGCTGATCTCTGGCAAGTCTATAAAACACACACACACACACACACACACACACACACACACGCACACGCACACACACACAAACACACGGTGTGTGTTCCTATTATTACACGCCCGCGGGCGCCTTTGTTGACACGTTTTCACACTGAATCAATGATTCGCCTCTTGTGAATTTATTTATATATATATATATATATATATATATATATATATATATATATATATATATATATATATATATATATATATATATCACTGTACCACTCGGCATTTGATTCCATCCGAGCGTCAGTTTGTCACTGCTCCCTTCCATTCCCCCGAGCTTGCACTTGTCTTCATGCTCGTACACTCATAGCATTTTTGATCGCTCAAGGGGCAGATTTTCACACGTAGAATTTATTGTGTTCCGTATTAACGTTATTTGAAGTTATTTGTCACGTTTATACACCCACAATGTAAATTTGTCTGTCCTCTTCACGTTCAAATATAAAGGAACACGAACACAAAACAATCGAGGGTGGGGACTGATTCAAGAGGTTTGCAGAAATATGAAAGTCGCCAGCGTTTGTCACCAGCTCATTTTGTATTTAATGAGGGTACCCACTTATGTTGTCTGTTGCTACACAAAGAACAGTGACAAATGTTCCGGTCACGCACTGATCACAACATCCTTGTCGGCACAGAGATATTTGCATGCAAAATGTGAGTGTACCACATTGAAAGGGAATGAGAGGAGCCACTTTTATTGGTGGCCAATGCAGTCAACTTTGTTCACGCCCACAATGGCACATATCGCTGTTTTAAAAAATATACCGTTTTTTTTTTTTTTTCATGACTCGGCGCAAATTTATACCATGTGATATGTGCCAAACACAAAAATAGAGAGTCCATGTACATACACATAATTACATTATATGGGTGCCGCTTCCCAACCAAGGTGCTGTGGCACAATGGTGTCCCAAGGAAGAGTTTAATGTATGTCGTGGGAATTTATCTAATATCATTTATTTTGTACCAAAATGGTTATTAATTTACTGTGAATGCCTCTTTGTCAATCTATCTTTGTCGGCAACATCCAGTGACAGGCAAAAAAAATAAATAAATCTATGCCCTTCCATTAGATGGCAGAAGGTTCAACTTTTACATCGGTAAACCGTTTTGATTTATTACACATCAAAGAAAAGAGCTGTCTTTTCATTCACACCTAGTGACCACAGAGCAAGCCTCCGTGTGTACTCACCACAGTTTTGGATGTACATGTGGTGCAGCTTCATCTTGGAGGCTCCGCTCCTACAGTACAGCTGTTGCGTGTGAAGGCCGGCCTCGCCTCGCTCCTGCCACAGCTGGATCCAGCGGATGTTGCAGCCACAGTCGAACACCACGCCGTCCAGGCGCCTGACACCGGCACGCATGCACACACACACACACACCCCCCCACACACACACCCCCACACACAGAACTGGTCGCCAGTCAATCACAGGGCACAACAAATACTATGGGGGGTTGAAACTGTGTACAAATGTAGACCAATTGATAGAGATTTGCAATA
>CAAKHF010012060.1:0-19837 GCA_901007745.1 Hippocampus kuda
AAACATGACTACAATGTAATCGCTTAGCAATGCAAAAATTGAAACCAAAGCATGGGGAAAAAGGAGTAGGTAAAATAAATACATAAATGACTACATCGGGACACAAATAACGGTAATATGGAAACCCCCACTCCCGCCAAACCGCGACAGTTTGATATAGCAAGTCAAAACGTAACTGAACACTGCCCCACAACTCCAGGTTTACATCCACGAACCAACAACTTGTCCTGCTTTCTACTTCAGATATTAAACAGGCTCATAAATGACAGACCTCGCCCTTCCAGTGGTCTGCCGTTCTTTTATTTGAAACAATTTTTTTTTTTCCTTTCTTACCCTTGGTAACGCACCTCATCCTCTGTCGGTATTTCTGACTGACGGGCGACAGAATGAAAAGGTGATCGTTTTTTATTATTTATTACGCTGTTACTTGTGCAGTTTCTCTATAACCACATTTCTTGGGACAAATGTATTTTGGATGAAGGGACAGGTACTGTATATTCATGAAGACAAGCAATCAACATCACATCTAGACAAACATTGGTAACACTTGAAAGGAGCATAAAAGACCTTGTAGTCCATCCACACTTCATCCTGTTGGATGTTCATGTTGAAATCACTGACTGAAGAACGATTTGAGTTGTTGTATTTGGGCAAAGTGCTACCTAGCATCAGCCAGAAAAAGTACAAATGAATCATTTTGACACACTTTTTAAGCGGGACAAACATAAAGCTAACACATCAAAATGTGCTCTGTATGGTGTAACCTGCTTAACCTATATGAACTGAACTTGAACTTACAGAAACATTCAGCTGCAACTGGACTAGTTCTTAAATAGAAGAAAACAACCCAGAAGCTGTCCCGAGCGGGACTGTCGGAAAAAGTCACTTCCTGTCAGAAGTACACCTCAAATGAGTGGGTGTTCGGGTTGTGACCAAAGAGCGTCAGTTCTGAGTTTCACTCCAGTTTAGAGCTGCACAAAATAAACTTGACGCAGACGGAACTGTCTGTGCTGTGGTGGCAATGTACCACAGACAAGTTTCATGTTGTGAAAAACGTTTGTCTGGACGTTCACACCCTTTCACTCTTTTTAGTCACTCATTTAGCCGTTATTTCAAACAGAATAAATGAATTCTGGGATGTTACATGAGCTGGTCTCTGCCGCATTAGTGTAATGAATTATATATGATGATAAGGCTGTGCGATTTAAGCTAAATGCAAAAAGAATAAACAAGATTCAATATTATGGGAGCAAAATATGATTTATGCAGAGAGGTTGGGGGATTTCTTACACAATGTCAACGTGAATGGACGTAAGAATGACTATAGACTCAGTCTACTCAACAACAGAACATCAGCTTCGCGCAACTAATTTGCACAATCTAAATTAAATCAAGTAAACCTTTTCCACTGTGTTCGAAAAGAAAGCACATTGTGTCTAAGGAGAGTCTTTAGCAAATGTTTTATGGTCTCCTTTTGCAGAGTGTGTCTGCAAGTGTGAGAACCACTTTATAGCTTCACTGGACCCTGACGTGTCCATGGACTTAAAGTGCAGAGCGTTACAGGAACAGGTGTTCTTATGAGACGCAGTACTTGAGGCTGTGGTGTGAGCGCCTTCTTGCACCGTGTGCGTGTAGGAGGCAGAAATCAAATGCATTACAGGTCTTTGTATCTGCAGTTGTTCAAGATTCCACCCACACAGATGTGTAGCATCAGCACATTAAATACCAAATTATTAATTGGAGCGCTGGGTGATTTAATGCACACGTCTTCACTTTAAAGCAGCGATACCCCCGGACCTCTGCTTTGTTGTGAACTGCATTTGATTCAACTTTTCACTGTCCTTTAATCGGGGAGGCAAAGTGAAAAAACCTTCATGGAAGGAAACGCAATCGAAATAGAGGTTTACAATGATGGCAATGAAAGCGATATTTGAACAGCGTTGCCATGGTTACCTTGGAAAGTAACTTCGTAACTTCATGCATTGCTTTTTAAAGTAACTTAGATGTTTTACAACTGATGATTTGATTTAAAAAGTAACTGCGGCGAATGACATATTATTGTAGGTTGCATTCAGCAGGTATCGACAACCCTGCTTAATATGAAAATGGCACCCGATTTTGCTGCCTTTCTCAATTGGAAGGTTTTTTTTTGTTTGTTTGTTTTTTTATGTTTAAGAGTAACATTTGCTTTTATTCAATATTAAGTAAAGGCACTATTTTTTGACTGAGCATAATTGTTTAAGAAAAAGTATTTTCTGGATTTCACTGAACAAATACATTTATTAAAAATGTAAATACTGTAACGACAGTGTTTCTTGACCGAATATATTTTTTTTAATAAAAGCAGTCTAATTTTTACCTGACATATGGACAGAATAATATTTAATGGCAAAACATAACATTTCTAATGGACATTGATTATAAATATAATAATTGACTTTGTGGAACTCCCGCACTCACATTCTGGTGGGACTTTCTCGTGAAGCTTGACTGCACATGTGGTGCTAAACACAATTTTTCTGGACAGTGTTTTTGAAGCTCGATAACACGTTGACAACCAAACAGGGTGCAACAAACCCAAATGTTCCTTTTTTTTTTTAGCTGACAGAAACTCAAAGTGAAAAAGCAAATATTACTGGAAAACATACACATTTACTGATTTTGGAAACTACCGCTAACCAAATAGATCGTGTATACCATCCATAGTAAATAAGGTCAACTACATTAAGTAAGTTGACAAAGCGTCGATATCACAGATAATGCAATCGTTTGGAGAGCTGAACATGTTGCTGTTTTTCTTTAAAATAAATTAAAAATAAATAAATGTCAAAAGAGATGAGACGTGACTTTGACAGAAAACCTCAGACTGATTGATTATCTCTCTTCATTGGAGTTGAAGAGAGGCAACAACTTACCCTGAGATCAATCACTCTGTTGTCCAGTCTGGTGTCCTGGTTGACAGTAGCTCTGCCCTCCTGTGGGAAGACAAAAAAAAAAAAAAAAAGCCATTTTATTTGATTAAATAATAAAACACAGAGTTCAGCTTTTCCATTGTTATTTTACCAGCTGGCCGAAATGTATGAAGATTTTTAGAAAAAGTAATACAGGTCATGAAAATCATATCCGTTTAAATATCAGCCGGAGACAAAAGAGATCCAGCTTAGATTTTTTTTTTTTTAACTCAGCATTAGTTTGCAAAGAATGGTAATAGCTTTGTTCCATATGGCAGACAAATGGAACAAAAGACACCTGGCAATCTGGTAGCAAAAGAACATAAATGAAAGAGTAAATTTTTCATCACAGGAGGAACCACAGCTTCCAGGGTCATGCATGTCGAGCTTCCTCAGACGACCCGCTGGGCTTTGCGCTAATAGCCTGTGTAGCCACATCCTGCTCCCAACAGCCCAGCACAGGGGGACAAAGGGTTAGACAGGCGGTCAGACAGACTGTTCAGGCCTCGGTCTCCCAGGACAGCATTTGTGCCATTCAAGCATGCAACGGGCATCAGATATCCCAGCAGAAAACACCTGCGATGCTGCTACAGCTGCAGACACCCGGCCTGGTGGCCAAACAAAAATGAGCCATCGGCTGCCAAAAGGTGTTTTTCATTTTTATGGTGTCAAAGTATGATAAAAGTGAATATAGCAAAGCACAGGATTGTAGCAACTACAATGTGTTATTCAGATTAAATAGCCAATTCATAGTCAACTAAAAACAAAGGTTCAGAACCATTCAACTGCAGATAAATTTCTAAATAGATCGATTTCTTTTTATGAAGGCAACCACCAGAGCTTTGACTTTTTCCACTCCAGATTATAAATTGTCACCAATACTGCATTTCAAGAAAAAAAAAAAGAGCAGAGATAATTTATTCTTTGCAAATATCATCCCAGAATGTTGGCTTGATCTGATGTTTAACTTTACACAATTCGCAAAAGTATCCGGAAATGTAAACCTTGCAAAGCTGCAGTTAAGATCACGGCTGAAACTCGAAATGCTGTTGCTCTGGCATCATTTCCGCCAGCATCACAGAGACTTCAACACATATAAAGTAAATGCAGATACTTTGTTTTGGCCAATTAAAAACTATTGATGGACAGCCACGTCAATAAAACACATTCTATGATAAACTATTTGCATTTTGAATGCTACCATCAACCATAGAAATGCGCACTGAACACACCTATGGTTATTGTGCAAGTGTAAAAGCCTCTAATGATTCAACATTAGCGCACAAAACACCCTAATTACAATTCTCTGTGCCCTGCAAGGCTACACTTCCTTTTGAAATCACATATTATGAATGGAAAAGGGAGCATAAAACCTTCATGAACAGATTAAGACAAATTCAGGTTTAAATGTTTCAACCTCAGATCAACTCACTTCTAATAATGAATACAAAAAAATATGTGAAATTCCCTATCTTTGTTAGTCGTACTGTACTGGATATAGCCCGGAAAGCACACTCAAACAACAAGGTGGTTTATCCAGTGTTCCGATTGACGTTCCCTACTCATCCTCACCTCATCCCCTTCTCCTTCAGGCCTAACAGCATCTTCCAACTGGAGGGGGAGACGCGCCTCAGCCTGGCTGATGACGAAAATCTGGAAGGAGGAAAAAGTATATGTACGTATATAAAATCTTTCACTTGCAAGTTCATTTAAGAGCAAAAAAATTCCTGCACAGTCCTGGTACTCAGTGCAACTTTTTAATTGGTTGGCACCATGAATAGTTAGTTTTTGTTGTGGTATTGTCTTCTTGCAATTTTTTGGGTGGATTTGGAATGACACGTAGGACAACATAGTACCTCAATAATATTAAAACTTGTGAGTTTATTTTTGTGAAAAAAATGCACAAAATGGGCTAAATGTTGATTTTCGGTTCAGCAGTTTTGTGCCATCGCACTGGAATTTTTTATGCATAAAACCACTCTGCACGGGTTAGAAGAGAAATTATAGTATGGGGGTTATTTTGTTGTTTCCTTCAAGATAGGACTGTAACTAACAATTATTTGAATAATCAATTAATGTGTTCATTATTTGGGAGATTCATCGGGGTGAACAGACATGTTTTAATTTCCATCCCTTCATATAAAAACAAAAACAGGACAGTATTTCAAACTGACAGTGCAGAAAATGCACAAACAAATGAAATATCCTTCAGTTGCTGGTTTGGCCCGTAACATGTCAGACATTACTCAAAAATGTTGAGCATTGTTTTCCAAATGAGATGCAGATGCTTGCAAATGTTTTACTTTGACACAACAGAATGATAGTCACTCTGCTTTCATGGAGGACCACAAAAATTGGAGAATATTTAATGTTGAGAGGCTAAAATTTCCAATACTAAGGATTTGGACCAACAAACAGGGTCTCTAAAACAATAATAATAATAATAATACATTTTATTTATAAGCGCCTTTCAAGACACCCAAGGACACTTTACATGCTCTTCCATTAAATGGCAGAAGGTACAGTTATCTCTGACCATTTACACAACAGAAAAGGCACAGCCTTCCTGTATGTCCTTCAGCTTTGTGTTCAATTAAACTGACCCAGATTTTACACTGAATTATCAATTTGTGAGTAAAATGAGATAATATCATCACTATTTCAAGGTTTTAGAATTTGGTGAGTTTTGTTTGCTTGTGTGCTAGGCGATTTTTCGAATGTTGCCTCACTAAGGTTGGGAACACTGCCTTCTCACATTTTTAGCATCACACTGTTAAACTCTAGCAATATGTACCACTGGTCGACAACAATAGCTTGACAGAGTCTACCCTCTCAATGTGAAGCTCCACATCCTGCTGGGAACAGCTCTCGATCTTCTGGTCCACTTTCCTCACTGATGCCTCCACGTCGACAATACTCTCCTTGCTGATGCTGGTGTGGGAAAGTGGGATAATAAAGAATAAATAACAGGGCACAAAGAAAGAAATTGAGTATAATCGGCGTGGGTGGATCTCTGCATGATAGCATTTTTTTTTTCCACTAAAGTGGAACTTTGGTTTGACATGTAATGTGCCACGGAGTGTTATGGCTTTTTCAAGTGATTGCAGGGGCTGACACCAGTGTTGGAAAATAAAAAAAATGCGGCTGCTTACATTAGGCACAAATTAAAGGGTTGCAGCGGAGCAAAAGAGTGTTTCACTCTTTCCATTTTCTAACATCATAATCATGCAAGCGAGGAAAAAAAAAACATTATACAAAGATTCACCATCCAAAATTGATTTCTATCTTTACGCTCATTATTTCTTCAAGCTTTTAGAAAATATCTGCGTATGGAATCTTATGAAATACTGCTGAACCGTGACCGCCCGGTTCCGAAGCCGAAAATCTTACAGATGAGCTGCTGCCCGTTCCACTGCTAATATTGCTGCAGCGATGTCTGTTCATGCATGTTTCCTGAACAAATGTACTTTGCTGACCAAACCTAAATTATTTTCAGGAGACGTGTTTGAATATTAGTCAAAAGAGAGTAAGTCAAGAGAACTCTGATGAAAAACCGATCCAGCTACATTGGAATCCAAACTAAATGGGGTCAAAAATGAGATCACAATTTGTGTTACTGATTGGGATCCGATTGAAAAAGGTTAAAAGGTGCCACGGTTGACTCATACAATGTGTAATCATCATAATCCGCTAGAGCAGTGGGTGGTTTCGATGACATTTCCAAAACAAAGTGGCGTCTATCCAGGAACCTCAAGCTTTGTCATGATGAGCAGCACAGCAGTTTAAGCGGTTCAAAACCAGGCGTGACGCATTTTAATCCTTCACTTCTCTTTGTTCCATAAAGTTAATAAGGGACGGAACGCTGAGGCGCAAGCACCCCTACTGGTCACAGAACAGCTGCTACCCAGAGCCCCTTGACGCCGAGTGGACGAGTTAGTTAAATAAATACCACATTAATGACTTCCGCTTCAGAACCCAGAGGCTGACAATAATTCAGGACACATGAGCTAAACGGTGATTTCAAAACAAGCCTGAAAATCGGAAAGACCTCAGATTACATGTGCATATTTTTCCCAAAGACCTTTCAATAGCATTTCACCACGACCGACGTGCTGAAATGGAAATGCCGTTGCAGAGCCTGATGATCATCTAATTAAACTGTGGAAGTGAGAGGAGGATGACATTCAATCTACAGAATGAAGATTAGCCAGTAATATTGCCACTGCCCTCAACAGTGACAGGATTTGCTTATAATCCAGAGATTTATGTTGTCAGTCATCAAAATCAAATTTTGTGACGCAACGGGATTGATCGTAGCACCTGTTTTTTGCGATTTGGCTATTTGAAACGCTTAACATTTTGACCCAATTGATCAAGGTAGGCGTGTAACCAAAACCGATGTGAACTGGAAAATCGTTTTTTGTTGTAAAAGGTATGAGTGCATTGAATCGAACAAATCGTTCCACTTTGAAATGGATACACATGATATGGATCAAACCATCTGTTATTGCAGAGAGGAAATGGCACATTTAAGGTGAAGCTGAATCACAAAATGATTGCATGGACAGTTTATGTGAGAGGAACTAAAGCAAGGAATCCTGAAATGTCGTGCATAAATGTGGTCAGCTAAAAAAAGGTCAAAACTGATTTACTTGGACTTTAGTGTCCAGTTAACCGAAAAATGCTCAACAAGCCTCATAAGATGCCTTTAGGATATGTTTTAGTCATTTAAAACTCAAGCAATGCTCATCACTTAACTCATTCACTCCCAAAGACGTTTTTAAACGTCTTTCCAGACTTGGTCCAGAATTGGCTGGTACTGAATGAGTTAAGGGGGAAGTGAAGAAAAAATATTTGGAATGATATGTTGTGGACGCCACCCACTAGCCCAAACACGGCATTCTGATTAATATTTTGTTAGTGGAATACAAATGAAGCATTAAAATCTAATCGTTTTTATTTATCTCAGGGGCGGGCGGCCATTTTGCCACTTGCATGTCGACTGAAAAGAGTTGCTCAGGGCTCAGGTAACTATCAATCACGGCTCACCTGTTTGCTGGGTTTCAATTATTTTCAATTCAACAATTTCAACAATGTGTGGTCACTGGAATTTTTCAGCACAATATATTAAATGAGTGTGTGGGTGGTGTGTGTTTTAAAGCAGTTCATGAATTTCTCATGTAAACATAAGACAAATGATCGGGCGACCCTCGGTAACTGCTCACAAGATGAATGATGCTTGGCTCTCATAGGATTTCGTCTCCTAAGTACCACTTTGCTGTATCTTCCATCTCAACAGGAACCACTCTATTAAAAAGCTGCCCTATCCTACACTGTTAACAGCTTTTGTGGTCAAGTGAAAAATGATTGATTTCCTCGGCCCACGCCTCTCTCAGAATGTGTGAAAATGAATCGGCGGACAATTAGTACCCAGGATTTTCCCACCATTGTTTTTGGCTTGTCCAACAGGAAACACAGTCTCCGTACTCACTTTGCTGCAAACTTGACCATCTGCTTGCTGGCACGATCTCCCACTGCGACCAGTGCCTGCACGTTGAACTGCTGTTGACGCAGCACCAAAAAACACTGCTTCCCTACAGACAAAAAAGTGATGAAGCCAGAATGCAAAGATTAACGGCCGTCCAGACAATGCAGGCTTGGTCAGTCAAAAGGTGATGTATGACTTTAGGAGTGACACAGTGCCCAATTGAATCTTTTTTTTGTCATCTCCAGGTGAAATTGTGAATGGTACATTCTCTTTGAAGGCGAGCGAGAGAAGAATGGGTGATTGCTACCTTCCGAACAAACGCACACCTATTAGGAGAGCAAACATTTTGGCAAGCAACCTCCTGGGGAAGAAGACAGCCAGACCACCCAGGCACTTTGATGTTCGCTGCCTGTGACCAGGAGGTGGGCGTTTGTGATAACAGCAATGTCATAATCCCGCCGACACCAAATGCACCTCCTCCTAGACTGAATCAGGATGTTATTGTGTTCGCACGGACATCCTAACAATGACGAGAACGATAGAGGACATGAGCGTTGGGAAGAGACCCTTGACTCTGGAAGCTATCTTGAAAGGAAATGACTAAAAGGTCATCATTTCAATCTCATTTTTGGCACCGTGCACTGTAATAGCCTGTCAAATCCGAGTGCTGATTGGATGCCACCCTAGTTCTATTCTGAAACGGCGAAAACATAAGTCAAAAGTGCCTCACAATGTGCCAACAAAAGCAGCGTGCAGAACAAATAGGGAAGATTGTGCAGCGGTTCAAACGAGGCCATTCAGGAAGCACACAGCTCTGTGAAGGCTTCTTTCAGCATTCTATCGACTATATTTTCACAATCAGATGTTGCCATCTTGATCAGATAGCTGTCAAACATACGGGCAACTGAAATATTTACATTGTGTTCCCGTGGGTTGGGAAGAAATTCAGGATTTGGACACAACTTAACCTTCTTGTTTTACCAATTAAGACCTTACACAATGACAACAAACTAAAAACTGACTTCATGTGATTTAAGCCTGCAGTAAATCCATTTTAACACTTAGTGTACACTGCATTTTATCCTACGTGAGAACTTGTTCACTCATGTGTTATAAGCTACGTGAGCGGCAAAAAAACCTTGTTAATACAAAAATCCGATCAGGTTGAAACGTGGTTTGAGTACGGTATGTTTAATATTTGTTTTTTTCCCACTGTATAGTTTGTTTTCCATTTCTGTTTTTATGGTGACACCGAATGCCCTGAAAGGCACCTA
This sequence comes from Hippocampus kuda, assembly GCA_901007745.1. Taxonomy (NCBI): domain Eukaryota; kingdom Metazoa; phylum Chordata; class Actinopteri; order Syngnathiformes; family Syngnathidae; genus Hippocampus; species Hippocampus kuda. Next base: position 9,714 of record CAAKHF010012060.1, read on the forward strand.
CAAATAGTTATTCTTTTGTTAATGTTTCATTAACTTTCAACAGACTTTCTGTATAATTGGACTACAATTACTGCTACATGTCACTTAAAAACGGTGCAACGATTATCTGCACAACCGTCATAGTTTTAACTGCAACACAGATCACTTTATCTCTGCTCGATGACTTTGCACATGGTTGCAGAGCTGTCAGTGGGTGGTACTACGGCACAATGGTACCACCTTAAATTACGGAAAGTCTTCTGAGACTTATATGTCATGTCCTTGTTTATAGTAGTTGCTTGTTATTGATGATACTTGTGTAGCCTGTACTAGCGGAGACAAATTCCTTGTGTGTTCTACATACTTGACCAACAAAGATGATTCTGATTCTGATTTCAAAAGATGTATTTTATGCAAAGAATTATTTGATGGTTATCTCAATTTATCTGGATTTAATTGGATGGTTGTGTCAAAGACTACTAGAATACCATTTGCATCTCCCAAAATAATAAACTCACAAGCTCATTGACAAGTGTAGTAATAACAGTTTGCTTCAGACAATGAGTGTTTCTTCAGTTGAAGTAATTGATGGACATAGGGGAGCAAAGAAGCACTTTATCTATTTATTCATCCTGAAGGACTGGCCTAAGGGGTACACGTGGAAATGCTAATGGCTTTTTGGGATTAGCAGATGTCATCTAACTTTGACATTCTTTTTTTCTCTCACCAAGAAAAATTTGAGTTAGGGGGTGTAGGGAGGTGAAAGATGATCTCACCTTTGGCCCTGCTGGTGTGAACCCGGGCACGCAACCAGATCAACTCATCAGCCCTCGCAGGAGAAAGGTCTTTGACCAGCACCAAAGATCTGTCTGTAAACACACACAAGTTGACCTGCTTCACAAAGGGCTTTTAGGAATCTATTTTCCCTCCTTAGGGTGCAGAATCCCACACCCAACCTCAGTCTGACCTTGGATATTTTCAAAAGACAGTAAAAAATGTGACTAAGCATGCTTGAGCTTGTGCAGACAAATAATAACAATTTGAAATTACAGTGGTGCCAAGTGAGACGCCGCTTGACTGTTCTTCTGAGGGATTTTTTTTTTTTTTGACAAATTGGCCTCGCGTGTGTCACTTAGAGACATGTTTCGTCCTTATTATCAGCACACAGCAGACAGAGAGGAAGCATCAGAAAAAGCGGGGCTGCCACTTTGGCTGAGAATTCTGCGTCAACCCACATGAAAGCTTTCCGCCCTCAGCCCCCTCCACATCCCCATCCCCATGGATACCCCGGGCTCAGCATGCAGGTGAGCAAGTACCCACTTTGTTTCAAGCCACTGGAGCTGAAAAGGTATCCATACGGTTGGACCTGGACAGGTCCGACTGCTTGCATCAGTTTATTATCAGCGCAAGCACTAGAGTCGCATGGCAAGCTCAGAAAAAAACATCTGCCTTGATAGTAATCAATTTCACAAGCATTATTCATCACTAACACAACAAGAAGTCCGCGACATGAGACATTCTTTATATGTCATAACATCATGGATCATTTTGAGGGGCCCACAGCTCCATGGCCAAACCTGAGAAAGAAAAACGGCCTCTTATAAAGCTCAAAAATTACCTTGAGTTACATTTTTTTGCAAACATCTTCACAGAAAAAAATTGAATGAAATCCACTGACAAGCATAGACATGAAGCTGATTTCGTTGTCATGATTGTGCAAACATGAAATTCAGTTCCTACATGTAAGTTTCTGGGGGTTAACGGGTGCCTTGCTCTCGGTTACTGGGCAGTGAGGGCCATAATACTAGTCAGAGTTATTAAAAACAGGCCATATTTTTAATCACACGTCCACAGCATTCTCTCTTGATCCATGTCTAAAGGGTATTAATGATTACTCCCCTGCTGTTCAATTTTGTAAATTTATACCCTGCAAGTATTTGAAAATATGCAGGGTATAAAATGTAAATATGTATTGAAATGGAGGAATTTTACATCAAACAAATCAGAGAGTAATTTGCAACACCCCTCCTCCCACAAGAACGACAACAAAAACAATATTTGTCAAACCTAATTCCCAAATTTTTCGTTTGGATGAAGAAAAAGATATGGTAATCACTATCACCCTACGTATTTAAATGAGGGGTAGAAACAGCATGTAAACTAACCCATTTTTTCTTGGGACTGGACCATTGCCGCCACACCATAACGGTCCTTGGCAAAGTCCTGAAAATTCAAAGAACAAAACATGCACGTCAATCTTTCACTTTCATTTAACAAGCGTCGGCGTGGCTGTACTGAAAGCAAGATAACAGATGACAACGTTTAACTCATTCAGTACCAAGTCTGAAAAGACGTTTAAAAACATCTTTGGTAGTGAATGAGTCTGCAGATTCTGAGAACTGACAGCGAGTGTGTCAATGCCGGCTTTTACACAAGAGCCGTTGCTTAGGTGTGAATCAACAGGTGAGTCGGTCAATCTAAAGCAAGTAAATCGCATGGAGACTTACATCTTCCTCTTCAGTTTTCTGATCACCAGCCTGAAAAACAAAAAGGGTGCGTTTGATTATATTAAGCCCGGCACACACAAGGCACCATCCGCACTCAGTATTTCGCCATCTGCACCTCCCGTTTGCTAGCACAGCTACCACTGCTCAAGTCAATAGACCAAAATGACTCTGCACACTTTGTAGAAAGAGAATTTTTTTTTTTTTTTTTATAGCCGATTATTCTCGAGAAGTTTCAGCAGGATATCCATATACCAAAATATGCGATAGCTGCAGCCCTGGAGAACATATCACCAGCCCACAAAACATGTCACTAAGTGAAACTTGAAATTGAAACCTTTGATCGAGGAAATCGGAATACAACTGATTATTCGTAACTCCGGCTGGAAGCCATTCCTGAGATTTCTGGAATGCGCAGCTCTTTTTCATATTACGCCTACAAATCACAGACAACGAGGAATGGCAGTTGAAGCTACGATATTGCTTTGTAATGGAAACAGCAAAAGTGGACAGATATTCTCCACATCTGCACCGACTTGAGGGCAAATGAGCCTCAGCGTGTGCGTTGAAACTGAGTCACTGTTGGGCTGCACTTCCATTTCTGATGCTAATGGTTAATGGTATATGGAGCTGCCTGGTGTAGTTAACGGAATGAGAATCACCAAACCTTTATTTGATAATCCAATCACATGACTGATGATAACAAATGAATATAGTGCACGGCTAAAGCGGCGATTGCTGCTTGGGTGACAGGTTTCAGCAGAAAAGTGGGTGACAGAAAGCAAGAAAGCTTTCAGAACCTCGCCACCACAGCCATGCAGCATTAATGGCTGGGACTCTATGTCTGGATTCAATGTATAAATCTAAATCGATGTCAATGTCAAGTTGGAGCTATTTTAACTTCCCCATTGATTTAAGTGAGGGGAACCTGAGTATTACTAGACGGGTAGCCGCCTGCAAATATTTTCCTGCAAAAAGAAAATTAAAATGTCATGTAAATTTGACACACCACAAAGAAGTGGCGTTAACCCTGCAAAATTTGAATGAAAAAAAAAAGGTATAAAAATGAGGCTTCAAAACCATAGGAACAAAAAAAAAAACAAGCTCTTGTCGACACTGATGTGTCAACCGTCAAACAAATATCAGCACTTTCACCTTAAAAGGGATGCTACTTCGCATATCATCTTGCTTATCCCAACACATCCCTTACAGCAGGGGTGTCAAACTCATTTTTTGTTGCGGGCCACATTACAATTACCGTTTCCCTTGGAGGGTCGTTATGGCTGAAACTATATAAAGAAGTCAAGAATAACATTTTATTCAACGATTGTAATGATCGGTTTGGTCACAAGAAAATGCCGACAATATGTCACAGATTTATTACACGTGAAAATTTGAAATGTTGGTACAGATTTTAGCAAGCATCATGGAAGTTGTCATCTTTGATTTGCTTTCGCGGGCCACTTGAAATGATGCAGCGGGCCACTTTTGGCCCACGGGCCTTGAGTTTGACACATGTGCCTTACAGGTTTGAGCCAGCAGAGCCGGAATCTAGTTGGGAGCCAGAACACATTACCTTACTTGAGAATTAACCCTGCCCAAAGCGTTTATACATCACTATTTTTCTGACGTCACACTTGGACTGACTGGATTACATTAAATAATAATTTTATCCACGTTTGGAAGAACTAATTCATTCTAGTAAATGTTTAAGTGTGTTGACATTTTGTTGGCAACTGAAGTACAATTAGACAGGATTGGGATAAGAGTTTATTGTCCAAAGTTTTCTGAGTGTTGCGTGTTGGGGAGCCAACGTGTCGTGCTCTCAGCGTAGAGGAAAATAACACTTTGTTTGGTCAGACGTAAACAAAGCTAAAATGGCAGGAATACATGAACAATGGAGAGTGTTGCCCTCGAGCCCCTTGCTGAATAACAACCTTGCTGGAACCACAATGCCCATCAAGAACGCACAACACGGTTTTACCAGCTGTGAGAGGAGGCAACGGATGTGAGACACACCAGCAAAAAAAAAAAAAAACCCACTGACCAGCTTGGCTTGTTTCTCAGCCTTTTTTGCAGCTTTCTCTGCTTCCTTCTGCTGTTTCTTCTGGGCTTTCTTTGACTGGGCCTGAGGGTCCTCCTCTGCCACCGCCGCCGCCCTGGGACAGGAAGACATACACAACATAAACACTGAAGTCGACTTCCACCTTCTATTTCTCCTGGAGGCCAGGGGAAGTTGTTCACCGCCATCGTCACGTCCCGCTTGTAAACTTTAAATCCCCTTGTTATTGACCCCCAAAAAAGCAGCTGAAGTCAGTGATGGAAGATGTTCACTCAAAGATTTTGGTTGAATGATGGAGAATAGATACAGACCGGTTAGTCTCAAGCACTGTGCCACAGTTCATTATTGAGTGAGATTGAAAAACGACTGAGCTTTTAATAAAGAGTCTATGAGTTTGGACGACGGAACACACATGGGATCTCATTGGTCAATTTTTAGGGGCAAAGTCAACCAAAGAAACATTAGGTCAGCCTTTGAGGTAACTTCAATGATACAGCAAAGCCTTTGCCAAATGCCAGTTCAAGATTAGGGAACAGTTGGCTGTTGCTTGCACAGAAAGTGAAAATGTGTTTTACGGCATTGATGTTAAGATGCAATAAACTACATAATCACACATCTGATCCCATAAAGACACTGAACTTTGCACTTCTCTAAATGAGTTTGCATTAACTTTGACCAAAAGAGTTACGAGGGCAGGTGCACGAATAACTGCTGTTTGGCTTTCCCAGTCCAGGTGTCCTGACCTAAAGGAAGGGAGCTGTTTAGTCGCAGGAAATAACAAGGACCAAAGTAAGACGATGTACAGCAATAAAGCTTTAAAAATAAACTGTATTCAGAATAACATTGCCTTTTATAACCGGTCCAAAAAAGGTCAGGCACTACAGTAATCCCTCATTTATCACGGTTAATGGGGACCAAAATCACCCACAATAATCAAAATCCGCTTAGTAGCAATAAACATAAATATATATACAGGTGTGTATATATATATATATATATATATATATATATATATATATATATATATATATATATATATATATATTTTTAAGTCCGCAAAAAGTCCGCGAGAAGCTGCGAAAGTCAGCAAACCAACAGCGAGTCACATAGAGCAACATATACAGTACTGTACTCCATGTACAGGTATATAAAAAAAAGTTTTGTTTTTTTTTAATGAATATGTTTGAAAAAATTCGCGATGCACTGAAGCACTGAAGATAAACGAACCGCGAAATAGCGAGGAATCACTGCATTGATCGAGAGCATGGTAGGCACATGTCTTTTTTTTTGTTTTTTTTACAGATGGACGTCCAAACATGCATTTAGTTATAAGCAGTGTTCTGATTAAATTGGCATTGTTGCAAACAGAATTCCATCCATCCATTTTATCCTCACAAGTGTTGCGGAGGGTGCTGGAGCCTATCCCAGCCGTCTTCGGGCAGTAGGCAGGGGACACCCTGAACCCGTTGCCAGCCAATTGCAGGGCACACTGGGACCAATAACCATCCGCGCTCACACTCACACCTAGGGACAATTTAGAGTGTTCAATCAGCCTGCCATGCATGTTTTTGGAATGTGGGAGGAAACCGGAGTACCCGGAGAAAACCCAAGCAGGCCAGGGGAGATGGAGCAGGGATCAAACCCAAGCACTCTGCATTGTGAGGTCGACTTGCAAACCACTAGATTACCATGCCGCATCAAACAGATTTTTTTAAAAAACATGCTCTCATTCAAAGGCTTAGTCGGAGCGACGGGCCAGTCGCCCACTGCCCGACTATACACTGCATCTGCTGGTGTGAGGCATTTTCAACTTTAAAGTTTCCTTTTCAACTGATTTCGATGATATTCACAAGTTGAAGGAAATATCCATTTCTCCTGATTTGAAGCCAGTAAACGCGTGGTGGGTGTGGCACAAGTCTTGATTGGAGAATACTTGATGGAATGCAAGTCAAAGTGTGTAAAAAGGAACTTGTGCGCCAACGGGAGAAGATGGCTGCTGAGTTGGTAAACTGGTTTGGGGAATCACTCAGAAATCAAAATGATGCACATTATGAAACTAGATGGAAAAACAAAGGGTGGTCACAATTACTGATTGTAAATGACGAGAAAACTTGGCTTGGTTAAACAGGATGAACCACCTAATTTTTATGGCAGCAATTAACGTGTTGCACGGCTATTCGCCAACCTCGTATCAGCTCAAGGCTCAAAACTGATGAAAGGTTGTTCCACAAACAGAACATTACATTGAGTCAACTGGACAACATGAAACAGTGTCAAGATAACATTTATCATACACGTCTTCTGATGTCGCAGAAAATCTGATCCCATAAACGGGAGAATAAATGGATGAAAGATTAAACGATCACATATTAACTAACTGGTGCAAGTCAGGTGAGTCAGATATTGATTGACTGGTATTGATTGATATGAGCCCCCCCCCAAAAAAAAAGTATCAAATTATATGAGCCGACATCCAAAAATCTCAGATGTTAGCACTCATATGGAATTACAATACAATTATTTGTAGGGTTATCTCCCTTTAGTTTTTATTTCTTTTATTCAAGTACAATGTATTTTCATGTTTGAGGCTAAATTGTTGCAACTATTTTCTTGTACCTACTGTTTCTGATTATTGTTCTTTGTGGAATAGTATCACGTGATCAAGTTTCCCCTAACATTTCATCCAAAAAAAAAAAAAAAAATGAATACAAGCAAATATATAATTCTTGCTGATATTGTGTTGGATTGGATTGGATTTATTAATGTGATTTTTAATGTGAAAATGTATGGCAGAATGTATCACAGTTAACTGGCAAAGCTTCACTGCTAAACTATATACAGAGGCCAATAATGAATTGATTCAAATTGATTACATGAAAACTCTTAAATCACGTCGATGGGGGTCAAGTGTAGACCACCCAAAAAAAAAAACAAAAAAAACTATGCACTTTAAAATAAATGAAGACTCTAAATTGTCCTATGGTGTGAATGTGAGTGTGAATAATTGTTTGCCAATACGGTACAAGTGTTGAAAGTGTACTCAGGCTCTTGCCCAAAGTCATCTGGAATGGGCTCCGGCTGACCCTGAGCAGGATAAGCAGTACACGATGTGTAAACAAATACTTGGTAATGCATTTTTAAACCTCTTCAAAGCAAAACGGCCCACTTAACTAACATGCATGACGAATGAGCAAAGAGTAAACTAAGTGCTTGAAAATATCTGAGGATTGTTGATGATCAAGTACATACAGGTACGGCTTCGCAAACCAGCTATTAAAACAGAACACAGCAAACTACTTGTCCTTCCTTTTGAATAATCTAAACAGATATTTGCCAAAATTTGCAACAACAAAGACTGTGTTTTTCCTGGGAACAATTTTGTGAGCAATGCATCAAACAATGCCAACATAAATTAAGTGTGAGAGTTGGTTTGTTGGCTTTATTTCATTGGTTTTAAATTTGAGTTTATAACGTTTACTCAATCAACAGAAGAAGCGGGTGATGCATGTGACTTACACACATATTCTTGATATTAGCTCAAACATAAAACAAGAATATGTTGTCAAAAACAACGAAATTCTTGGGCCCAGATGACTAAACATGACAATAATCCCTTGCTTCTGCCAATAAAGAGGTGAAATGCTGTAAACCATACAACAGTGTTTGGCTGATAACAACCAGCAATCAGACAATATCCAAGTTTGAAATACAGTACTATTCACACTAGTGACTTCTCAACCAAGTATGAGAATAAGTTTAAAAGTCGAACAGTTAGTTAAACATCTCATGTTAATTCATTATAACAGTATTACACGCAATGTCACCAACAGACATCGTAGAAACACTTTTCCTGTCTTCCACTGACAGATGATGCAATCCAATGCATGTACAGGCAATGCCACCTCGCTAACGCGCCATTAGTACCTTCCTATAGCAACGTTTCAAGTCAGTATTTGTGCAGAACTTAAAATATGAAAACTTAAGACAATTTTCTTACCCCTGAACGCCCTCTTTAATCATGATCAGTTATTTTCGTGGAGAACGTAGTGAATTGCAGAAGATAGAGAAAGGCGTGCACCAAACAGCTGTTACAGCATGCTCGGGAACCGGAAAAGGGGACTTATTTTGAGGGGACACCAAATACCTAGGGCTTTTTTACCCCGAGTAGAAACAAATACATGGGAGAGTTCCGTTCTTATGTTCGGAAATCGATTATGAAAATATAAACATCACACATTAATAAGAATAAGCATATAAATCAAGCTTTGATTGCATCAGGGTGCAAACAAAATTTTGTTTTAGTTGAAAAGCATGTGACTGTGTATTTAAAATAAGCAAACATGATTTTAAATACTCCAGAATAGTTAAATTAATCAAGTGTTGCAGCAAGACAAAGTAAAACACATAGGGGGCAAGGGTGTGGGGTGGGAGGGTTAGTCTTGCAGTTGCTTTTCGCCACTTCCACTGAAGAACATTAATTAATTATGACGTATAGTTGTTGTAAGAGGGCGGCCCGGTAGTCCAGTGGTTAGCACGTTGACTTCACAGTGCGGAGGTACCGGGTTCAATTCCAGCTCCGGCCTCCCTGTGTGGAGTTTGCATGTTCTCCCCGGGCTTGCTTGGGTTTTCTCCGGGTGCTCCGGTTTCCTCCCACATTCCAAAAACATGCATGGCAGGCGGATTGGACACTCTACATTGTCCCTAGGTGTGAGTGTGAGCGTGCATGGTTGTTTGTCTCTGTGTGCCCTGCGATTGGCTGGCAACCAATTCGGGGTGTCCCCCGCGTACTGCCCGATAACAGCTGGGATAGGCTCCAGCACCCCCCGCGACCCTAGTGAGGATAAAGCGGTTCGGAAGATGAATGAATGAGTTGTTGTAAGAGTAGTTTGTCCAATGTCAGGTCATGTTGACTTTGTTGCAGAAACTGCAGATTTATTGCATGTATTGAAAGAAAGAAAACAGAAAAAAAATCTTTCCAAGTTCTTGCAAAAGCACTGGCATTATTTTGAATAGGGAGCACACAGTGACTCAAAATGTCTTTCTGGTAGGGGGTGCACCGTGGGTTTGAAAACCAGACTAAAATGGCTTTCACAATGAACAATTATTCTACTTGTTTATTAAAACACCCAGTTGAAATTTACTGTCAAAATAAACAGAAAACAAAGAAAATTACATGTGTATTTAAATCAACCACATAGTTTTGCATTACGCAAACCTGATTAGATTAATGCTAACAGACAAAATGATCACAGACAGGCAAACAAATTGCATCAGTGTTATAGCCCACTGAGCAATCGATATTTGAACACAAATGGTGGAACAAAACATGTAGACAGAAAAATATAAAAATACTCACAGACATATATTGTTTTTCCTCCTGCAAATAATGACTAATATTGCTGCAGCTTACTGAAGACTTCAAGTTAATTCGAACAAAGGTCGTTTGTCTGTGTGTGCCCTGCGATTGGCTGGCAACCAATTCAGGGTGGACCCGGCCTTCTGCCCTTCACCCCTAATTACACCGTGTTTTGTTGGTTTTTATTGAGGCAGGTTGGAGGAGATCAATGGCATTTCAAATC
>CAAKHF010012061.1:0-13360 GCA_901007745.1 Hippocampus kuda
TCTGGCAAAAGACGAAAGATTCTGATTGATTAAACTTAAGGTTGGAATGTGCAAAAATGGTCACAAACTTTATTTACACACACACACACACACACACACACACAGAGCTCTTCTTGTCTTAGCTGCTTGACATCCAAAGGTCCGTTTTGTAGCCATTTTAGCACTGCAACGTTCTTGCTGCGTCTGAAACTAACAATAACAAATACTTCCTGGACTACTGCGCATGTGTAAACCAGTGTGGTGGTTGCTGTTGCTGTTTCCGAACGAAGCAGTACAGGTCGCTGTTGGATAAGACTTTGTTGTAGTTTGTCGTCGCGAGGCAAGAGCAAAGAAAAAGATTTTGTATAACGCAACAGGGTTTTTTTTCATTGTATGGGGGGCAGGAAAGTGGGAATGGTGTTAATGCATGAAGATTTTTTCACACTACGGGGTATTTTCGCCCACGTGGGTTTCGTTGTAGAGGAGTTTCACTGTAGTGCAGAATGACAAATTAGCTTATACTAGATACAACAATATTCTATTGTTATTAAAATGATTAAAAGGATAACTAGAAATTGGATCTTTTTTTTTATCATTTGCGTAAACAGGCTCAATGTTAAGGTTGTTACATCTTTTGGAATAAGTACAAAAATAAGTGTAAAATAAAATAAAATAAAATAAAAAAATAGAACCCTCCGACACAATTTGGTCCGGGGCATGTGAAATTTGACATTGTGACAATCAGTCTTAGGAACTGTTAAACTCATTCATATCTCACCCATTGGGAAGTCAAACTCCAGATCAGTCATTGGAGAGGAGGGAGGCTGTTGTTCGGCAATAATCGTGTCTTGGTTCTCGCTTGTTGTCGGTTTAGCTTTTGGCTGACTTCTACGTAGGGTCCGACTTGAAGTTACTGGAGGAGGAATTTTGGTTTGTGCTGTGTTAGGACTCTCCTCAACTTGGTGGATTGTTGGAGCGGCCACTTCTGACGTTGTGCTTTTACCCTGGCCTGTAAAAAAAACAGTTGGAAGAATATGAAATGGTAAGTGCTTCTCAAAATAATATCTCAATAAATCAATATCTGAAATCAACTCTCCTTCTACAGTGTGGAAAAAAACAATCAAAATAACATTTCTGAAATGCTCCCAACAATATAATGTATACAAAGCCAGAGGTTGCACAACACTGCAAACTGGTGGAATCGAGACGCAATAGAGAATTCATCAGTCAGGACATCACCTGTGCTGGCATCATCCAAATCCATCTTTGTTCCAGTCTCCACATTCCAAAGATCTGATTGGACAGTGGCAGGTGTCTTCATATCCAAAGAATCTGATTGGGCAGGTGCAGCAATTTCTGCAGCCAAACGATCTGATCGTACAGGGGCAGCTGTCTCCATATCCAAAGAACCTGACTGGACTTGTGCAACAGTTTCTGCAGCCAAACGATCTGATTGGACATTGGCATCCGTCTCCAAATCCAAAGAATCCGATTGGACCGGTGCAGCAGTCTGTGCAGCCAAACGATCTGATTGAACAGTGGCAGCAGTCTCCACGTCACAAGAGTCCGACTGCACAGTGGCACCTGCCTCCACATCCAAAGAATCTGATTGGGCGGGTGTAGCAGTCTGTGTAGCCAAACGATCCGTTTGGACAATGGCAGCTGTCTCCACATCCAAAGAATCTGATTGAACCGGTGCAGCAGTCTGTGTAGCCAAACGATCAGATTGGACAGTGGCCGCTGTCTCCACATCACAAGAGTTCGACTGGACTGTGGCAGCTCTCTCCAGTTCCAAAACATCTGATCGGACAGCAGTGGTTAGTGCTTGTTTGCTCAGTGGTGGCATACAAATGGGTGTTAGAACCTTGGATGTGACTTGATATTCTTTGGAGTCAGCCAAATCAGTTTGCTTTTCCAAAATCAAAGGCTCCGATTGTACAGCCGCATCTTTTACATCTTTACTCTGTGGCAGCACAATGGGTAAGGGAACCTGCACGTCCATGGGCTCTGACTGGACAGCGACATCTTTCACATCTTTGATTTGTGATGCTACCTTAGCCTGATTCTGCTCTTCAGTCGCTTGTTCTAAAGGATCTGGCTGGACAGCTACATCTTTCATATCTTTTCTTTGTGGTGGAACAACAACGGGCACTGGATCCAGGGGAATGATCTCCTGTTCCATGGGCTCCTCAACATTATCCCGCTTCTCGGGCTCTTCGTTCCAAGGATCCAACTGGATGGCTGCATCTGTTACTTCTTTACTCTGAGGTGGTATAACAATCGGCACTGGGACCTGGGGGGAGGGAAAAAAACTTGAGAAGATACTGAAATGTGCATACGATGCTTCTAATCATTTAAATGTTATAGAAGACAACAGGTAACATTATGGAACGTACAGTTATAGGCATTGCCATTGGAACAGGCGTGTGCTGGGAGTACATGTTCATAGGCACTGGGATAAAGACTGGTACAGGAATTGGCACCATTAGCATCTTCACTTGTTCCTCTTCTGTGGAGCAGTTTGATGAAGGTGGGGATGGAGCTAGATGAGAGTGAAAGCAATGTCAAGAAAATATTTCATCATGAATTGGATAGGAACGGAGACTTGATACACAACTAATGCTGTAAGTGCAATTGCAGATGAAATGTGCCATGAAGAACAAATTCTTATTTTTTTTTTAACTGTACTAATGTTGATATATATATATATATATATATATATATATTTGTTTTGACTTGTAATGACTATTTTTCTTGAATGTACAGTAGTTCGATACATACATACATAATTTATTGATCCAATCATGTATTTGTATACCCGCAGCTGAGTAACATCTGTGGAACTCACTCACCCGTTTCCTGGTCTATCTTCATCTTTTTAACAGCTTTTTCAGAGTCATTTGATATGATCTCATCTGCTTGGAGAGAGGGAGCTGGGATTAGCGTGGTAACTACATCATCTGTTACACTCTCATCATTCAGAGGCAACATTTGCTAGTTGGTTATCGCTTGAAAATAAAGTTCAAATAAAAATCCAAGATGAAGGAAGACACAACCACAAGATAATGCTCTTAGAATTTATTGATTAACATTATTGACACAATTAACGTCACTTCTTGTTGACATGTCTGCATCATAGTGACATTCTAAATAGCAAAAGAAAAAGAATTGATGATGGTTGGGCTCGAGCTGGATTTGGAAGCACTGCGCAGTGTGCGGCGACCCTAACATACTGTAACTGTAAAAATTGTTGCAACAGATTATTGAAAATCAATTAATTACTGTAACCGTAGTTTTTGTACTAAAAGGCACATTTTTTTCCATAGTTTGCTTGGTCCTTTGACTTCTAATCAGGTGTGACTTGTATGTGCTATATCAAAATTAGCGCTAGGATGGGCACCATAAATCCATCCATCGATCCATTTTCTGATCTGCGTTACCCTCACAAGGGTCGCGTGTGTGTGTGTGTGTGGGGATTGTGTGTGTTTTTTGGAATGTGCGAGGAAACTGGAGTACCCGGAGAAAACCCACGCAAGCCCGGGGAAAACATGCAAACTCCATACAGGAAGGCCGGACCGGAGATCGGACCCACGACCTCTGCACTGTGAGGTTGACGCGCTAACCACTGGACCACCGGGCCACAAACCATAAATCCTCATTCCCTAATCATGTTGTACTTTGTAAACCAGTGTTTCCCAACCTGGGGTTAAGTGTGCCAACACCTCATTTTTTAAATTTGGGTCAGTGTGACGCATTTTTTTACATGAGTGGCCACATATGTAAATTTGGCAAGACATATTAAACGGTCTTGTTCTGCATTTACCTGAAGAATTTGTTGATGGCTCGAGAAGTAGACATAAGCTCTCTTGATCCATTGTGAATGGCCGACAAAGAACGGACTTGTTCTTCATTTGACGTCGGTACAATGGAGGGCCCCGCATGGTGTCCGTTTGAGTACTGGCCTGCACATTTGGGAGTAAAGATCTTGAGTGCTTGTCTTGCATTCTTCGCAACAAGTCCTCATTTCAATAGAAGAGACCATACATACATGATCAAGAATCTTGCCATCTACACTCGAGTTTGGAAGTCCCCCTGTATTAGGAAAAATAAGAAGAAAAATATGACATTGTAAAGTATAGTACGGTACAGTATATGAGCCAGCGTACATAGACAATTCATTCTGACAGTGGCATGTCAACAATACAACCTGCTTTTTGAAAGCTAATATTTGACATCAATGGTATGACTGACAGCAGTACACAGACTTGCAGCAGAGTAAACTTGGGGGGGAGGGGGGAGGGCTTGAAATTTTCTGCTAGTACTTAGGCTCCCCCCCACAACAAAAACTCAAAAGAAGAACAGCTTTGTGTTTTGAAATCATTTTTCGTTCATGTTGTCTATTTCTTGGCAATAATTAGTAAATTGCAAGTCACACCCCCCCACCCACCGCCTAAACATAGCCACTAAATATTGTTGCAAACACTGACTCGAAATCAACTCAATTGTTTCACCAACTGATTGATAAAATCAATATAAATGAGATCTACTGCTTAGTGCTCGGTGGCACGGTGAGATGTATCACCGCATAAATCAACTCACCAGTCATTGCAACATCCGACGGCACGCTGGGCTGAGTTGCAGAGCCATTCGCTAGTGACACAACATCAGCAATGACCGGGTTAGTTTTTGAGAAATGGTGAGGTTGGGCTGGAGCTGGAATAAGAGAAAGAAAAATTGTACCTTTTAAATCACAATCAGATTCGACTCGATTGCCACTGTCACTGAAAGGTACATTTACAACTCAATTTTTATTTTAAAAGAACAGTAAGAATTTATTAATGAACCACAGCACATTAAAAGACGCAGGGCTCAAGGCCTGGGAAAACAGTATCCATTTATAATCCGGAAATATTGTAAATAAAATTCACATTGAGCAGGTTGCACGGATATCGAGCCCATAGCATTTTACTGTTAATGTTTCCTGACTGCACAGCCTTATATTGCTTAGAGAAAACACATTGTTTACAGAACGCACAGTTTATATGTCACTCTAGTGCCACCCACACTGGTATATGGCTGGGTGTGAATGTTTGGTGGTGTTCTGCTCCAGGGCAGCTGTGGTTCCACATATGTAGGCTACCGGCACCAGAGTGTGAATGTGCGAGTGCATGAATAATGTATCTATTGTGAGCGATTTGAGCGTCGAGTGTCCAGAAAGGTAGCATATAAATCCGATGAAGTATTATTATTGAATCTCCATAGGAGATAATGGTTCATTAACTACATGTGAATTGTGTTTTTGTTTCTGTGGTTCAGTTGAACTAGTATAAATGTGTTGTCTACAGATCTGTTGGCTCTGCAGGAACTGCTGCAGGTTCAGGAGAGGGGTGGTGACTTGAGGTGGACTTGAGGTGGGGCAGAACCAGGCGCTCAAAGAATTTGATGACTATTTTATGCAACACAATAATATCCACTTTCTCACCAAGCAACAGGCAATTTTGACTTCACACATCACCATATCGTACCATGAGGTTGCTCTGCTCCAGTTCCGTTGCTGGGAGTGTGCTGGGTGGATTGAAAATTCAGGGAACAGTACCCGAGTAAGCAGGTCAGGTTGCAGAAGTTCCGCACTGAACCCATGTACTGCAGCTTCTCATTTAAGTAGCCCTGCTTCCTACAACTGTCACATCGACCCATCTGTACAACAGAGAGTGATTAAGTCCCACTATCACAACACTGGCTGATGTGAAATTAATCAAAATGTTAAATAATATAACTTATTTGGTTTCAATTCATGATCAATGTCAGGGCCAATTAGGTTAACAGTGTCTTTTGGTAATGAATGCAGGTCTATCTCCTTACCCCATAATAGAGTACAGTGTACTGGGACATGCAGAGGGGTTTGCAGAACTCTTCTAGCTTGCCTCCATAGTGACTATGCAACATTCTTTGGCTAATGCTATAGCAATAGCTACAGGGACGGCAGGGTGGATCCTTGTTCCGGGACGTTATGCAAATTTTGAAGTTTTGTTTACAGTCTGAAACACACAATAGTTGGGGGAAAGTCACACAGCCATATATGGTCAGAAGAAGTGGAAATTCAACCTCAATTAGCATAATGGAAAATATCAAGAATTGATGGCGACTCACGTTTGCTGCAAAAGAAAATGTCTTTCCCATTATAATGGATTGTGTCAAATGGCACCATGTCCTTCCTACAAACTTCACACATTACCAAGATATTGTTTACTGTTTTATACACGTCGCAACATACCATGGAGCAGAACACAGAAATCTGATCCTGCAAGGAGAAAAAAAAAAGGTACAATTATACAACAGTCCCAGAGTTCAAATGATGAAGATGTTGAGGGAAGAGTAATTGTCTTACTTTGTGGCCAAAAAGCAGGGGCTTGGTGATGAACTGCTTAGTACACTGATGGCAGGTCACTTTGGGGCTATCGTTGGGTCCACCCTCTGCTGGTTTTACAGAAAGGGCAGCAGGTGTTCGGGGATGGCCTTGCCCTGGCACAGAAGTTGAGGTCAAGCCTAGCGACGGAGGAACCAAAGGGGGCACTGAGCTGTTACTTCCATGGTGGCTGGGATAGGGGGCTGAAGATGGGTAGTCCTGAGGAATGGGAGGGACAGAGCTGGCTCTGGAGGAGGGCCCAAGTCGCGAGGCATCCCTTGGAGAAGATTTTCCATTGTTCAGCTCTGATCCAGCATGTCCTGTTTTCTATTAAAAGATATCAAGATGAATAGGGGACAACTTAATTTTTTTTTTTTTTTTAAATCAGACGACGGAAATGAAATCCGCTTTGAGGTAACTGTGCCCAATGAAGTAAGGTTAATATACAGTATAGTAAGAAAAACAAATAAAATAATGTAAAAGGAACTTCAAAAATGTTTTTGTTAAAGAAATAATAAAATATAGTGTACCGGTATTAAAAAAAGATACTTAACTGAAACAACATTGAAAGGTTCTTACACATGAGAGATTTTTCTCTCAGATTTTTCTGAAACAACATTGAAAGGTTCTTACACATGAGAGATTTTTCCAAACCCAGATTTTCAGAATTCTTGGTAAAAATCAAAATACCGGTATTCAAACAATATGGGACATTTGAGTAAATCTATCATTCTGATTCTGCATATGCTGCAATTGAATTTTCCATTAGCATGTGAATGTGATTTATTTTCAATGACTTTAGCATTAGCACTGGTTGTTTCGAAAATGAAAGTTTAGTTTTACGATAAACTGCAATTGCAGCGTCATTAAATAATTTAAAGCACACCTAGTGAGGACACACTCACATACATGTCACAGGTTTGCTGGTGTATCGGTGTATTCAGGGTGCTTTCGCTACATAGGAACTCGTAAACACATACAGGACCGTTGACACGTTTTTATGATCATGGGAAGCCAAAATCGAAGTTATGATTACATTTCGATTAATTTTCCAGCCCTAGCGTCAACATGACATTCTAAACTGTATTGATGGTTGTCATCATCCGACTCTGGAGTTTATACCACAAAAATCTGAATCCACTGTCTAATTGGTTCATATTTGGAGCTTCGCCACACAGGGGAGGAACATAAAAATGTTCATCCATCGGTCACATGCACTGGAAGCTGCTCCATCTGTACATGTAAGGAATACATCCTTGCATACGGTATATACATCCATCCATCCATCCATCCATTTTCTGATCCGCGTATGCTCACAAGTGTCGTGGGTGTGCTGGAGCCTATCCAGCCATTTTCAGGCAGTCGGCGTGGTACACCCTGAACTGGTTGCCAGCCAATCACAGGGCACACATAGATGAACAACCATTCGCACTCACAATCACACCTAGGGACAATTTAGTGTTTCATCAACCTGCCATGCATGTTTTTGGAATGTGGGAGGAAACCGGAGTACCCGGAGAAAACACACACAGGCACGGGGAGAACATGCAAACTCCACACAGGAAGGTCCGGAATCGAACCCTGCACCTCTGCACTGTGAGGCAGACCTGCTCACCAGTGGATCAATGTGCCGCCTGCATACCTTATTTGTAAAAATAAATGATATGCATGTCACATTTGTCCAAAGACCCCAACAATAGAGATCTATTTATGCATTTGTTTTTAGCAAATTTGGCTTCAAACAATCATGTCATCAATACAAGAAGTCAACGATCACGTTTTCCAGTTTGGCCGTGTGATTGCGGATTGCTTCAACATGCAATTAATAATCAGTTAGACACAACCAAAAGAATTCTGCATCATACTTTAATTAGGATTATGCAATTCTTGCACCACCCTTACCCTGAAAGTAGAAACGCAATCCAAGGAGCAAAAGTTCCTGATGGTGCCATCCACCATTGCTAGGTGGTACTGAGGAACAGCTACGTTCTTGCACAGACAGCATGGGAACGCAGCCCCTGTGGAATGGAAACGAACATCTCACATATTATATATCATGTGATATACATGTTATATATATTCTAAAAATCATTACACATTTTTCTGGGATTGTGTGCCGGCCTACCGGTTAGTGTGTGTAGCGGTGGTCGACTCATTTGCACACAAACAGGTGAACAGTAGAGTTGAACTTTTCCCTTCTCGTCTCGCTCCATGATGGTGGCCGATACTGTTGCGGACTTTTGACATCTGGCACACTCAACCGTCTTTCGGCAGGACTGTTTAGATGGGAAGCAACAAAACACAAGCATTTACGTTACCATCTTTAGTGTGTCATGTGTTTCCTCCTGAAAAAAGAAACTTTCAGATACCTGTTTGTAAGTGCCAATGCATGTAGGACCACAAAAGTTGAGCTCTGATTTTTCAATAGTGAGTGTATGGTAGGAGTCCGAACTACTACTACAGTACAGTCCACAGCCTTCACAGCAGTTCATGGCTAACTGTCGCATCTTGCGCCATGTTACAAAACAAGCATCACTGCAGAGTTTGTGCAGACGACCTTGGTGGCTGACCTCATGCTCGATCTGGTGGGTACAAACAGGATCATAAAAGAAAAAAAAAAGTATTGAACACATGAAGGATACACTCCATCAAAGAGAATCTGCCTGATATTTAGAGTACAGAGTTTGTTTGCAATATAAGCTCATGTCATCGTGATTACCCGGTTGGTTATTCTGCACACACTACAAACAACATTTTCTGCCAGTCGTTCAGCGGGCTTCTCTGGTGGCTTATCAATCTTCTTCTCTGGCCGCTTTTCAACTACCGGTACTTTTTCAGGGGCTTTTTCGACTTTTTTTGTCCTGTGTCTAAAGATTGACAAACAGTGCTGGCCGCAAAAGTGCAAGTAGGTGTTGTCATCAGCTGGGATTGTGATTGTGTCCCGAGCTCGAAGAATCTCACTGCAAAAAGACAACACAGGCAAAGACAGAGTTTTCAGTTTAATATCAGTTTAAATGGGAAGTAATGTCAAAACTGTTCTTTAGACTATGTTCTTGGTGCCCTCACTAATCTAAGAACGGCATTTTGATTAAGCAGAGGTGTCCATTTCGTCAATACCGACAGAAGATCTCCCAGTGATGGACTCCGGTTTCTTTGACGACTGACGGAAACATGCGCTTCGTGTGTCACATGCGTTTGCTCACGGAGGTGACCAGACCAGGGTTCGCTTTGAGCGGAGTGGAGAAGGGAATATTCATCCTCCGACAAGAAAAAAAACCCGTTTCAACATCGCAAGTCAATATGGTGGCCTATGGTTGTGTTGGCTGCTAAATTTCGATTCCCATCTTCCAAACCTGCTTGAGTATTTATTTAAAAAAATAGTGATACTAGAATTTGCATTTGCTGGTAGAAAGCATTTAAAGAAAATCTGAAGAGGACATTTAGAATATGGTCCACGTTTTTGTCTGTTACCTCATTAATGCCACCACCTATGTAGCACTTTGAGATTGCTGAAATGTAAAGTGCATGAAAAATAAAATTCATGATTATCATTATTCTGTTTAGAGAGAAGAGTACACCTTGCCGTTTTGAAAAAAGTTCAGTTTGTAGCTTGCAGGGTGCAAAGACATGCCTCATACATTGCATATGAATAGTCTTGACAGTGCTTTCTTATCAATAGTGCATGCTTGGTGCTCACAAGAATAAACTGCCTTGTGTGTGGTGGCTTCTGATTCGTTATCAGAACAGGATGTTTTTATCGTTACCATTTATTTCGAATATGTTATTGATCCAAAATGACAAATGACACTTTTATAGGAGAAATGGGACAAAGAAAAACTACATACGGCAAAAAAACAAAACCCTAGACCCAGATCTCAAAATTCAAGACTTTTTCAATGCTTACTAAACTGTTATTTCCAACCCTCTAAATTCAATGTTTTTAAGAATTTCACTACCCCACGGGAACCAAGTGATATACTTTTCAACCGTTTCAGGCTTTTATATGTTTATTTCCAAAAACGTTTTTCTTGTACTGGTATTCACAATTACATTTATCCCAAAGAATTCTTCAAAAAACGCTGATAAACATCCATTATACATTTTTCCCCAAAAGTGGAAAAAGGTTGGGGGAGGGGACTCTAGTTGTAACTCAGTCGGAAAGACAGAAGGGTCACCAAGATGTACCTGTTGCATAGGGAACATAATTGGTTCTTGGTTGTTGGGGGCAGATGTCCTGTTAGACAAACAGTGGAGCAGAAGAGCTGAGTGGAACCTTTTCTTTGGAATGCTGTTTGACCTTTTAGCAGAACCTAAACACAATAGTAAAGGAAACAGGAACAAAATAGTAGTAATCGTCATAAACACCATAGTCCTTGCTATTCTTTGTTTTGTCTTTCTTTTGTGTGAGTAGCCAGAACAGCAGCGAATATGTAATCTTACCTTAAAACAGCCACTGCAGCGAACACTACCAGGAATGGTTGGCACAGGGGGTCGAAGGGGTAGTGGCGACAAGGACGCAAGCGAAGTCTGAATTGCAGCTGGAGGTCGGACAGAAAGCGGAGTCACTGCTTGGAGAACAGCACCTCTACCCGGAATAAAAATGGCTGTTTGTGGAGGAGCAGGTGCTGCCACTTGGTGGGCTGGAATAAAGATAGAGGGTAAAGTTTGATGAGACAGGAACTACTGATCAATGGAACTAACATAGTTGTCAAATTGAATAATTGCCCAAGTCATTTGAACCAATGGTCACAACGTAAACAAAAGATATCAATGCACTTGCGAAAATGTTTCTATTTTCTTTATGTCAGTCATCCAGTACCAATGTGAGAAGCGGCCGCCATCTTGGTAGAATTTCCTACAAAAAACAAAAAACACGAATGAGCACTTCAAACACCTGTCATATTTGATATATTCTACTGCCTACCCCCTCTTCTCACACATGTTCAATTTGTGCTATTTGAGTACATTTTTAGGGCAAGTAATGCTGCTAGAGATGACAATTTGGGAGAACACCTTGGAATTTCGGCCCATATGGGCTTATTTGTGGATTTTTTTAAGTGAAACTTGGAAGGTAATCAAAGAAGGCGTTCCCTGAGCAGCAGACAAAATGAAAGGACCCATTGTAGCTGTGAATATTTGTGGCACAACGCTGAAGATGCCCAAAATGCGTCCTTTCAGGGTGAGGACTAACATTCAATGCAGATTTAGCATACTAGAAAGTCACAGCAACCATTACATCCAAAATGTTGCGCCTCTGAGTTTTCAAACAAGTAATTGAATGTAGAAATGATGTTGGAATGGTTTCGCAAGAAGACGTCATTTGCGGCACATCTGCACATTCTATTGCTATATCCCCAGGGTGTATTGAATGGAACAAAACATGCAGTTTTCTTTTATGTGATCAGAATACTGAATTTAGTTTCTGTACCTCAGTAATTGGATTGCCTCGTCCACTAACACATGTAGTATGAATCCCTCTTTTAAATATGGAAAATAGCACGTGGTCCTGGCCACCTGCTCGTCCCTGCCCCTGATAAAGTGGCCAACCCAACTACTTGCTACTTAAAGGCACTACCAAAGGAAGAAAACAACATTGTGGTGATGTAGTTTGGTCATAGAAATAAAAGAAAGGCTCCAGCAAGCCTGCGGGTCCCAGTGAGGATCAATGGTTCTGAAAATGGATGGCTGTATTTACTGTATTTTTATCTTTATTCTCTGTAATATCTTTTCTCATTTGGATCAGGTAAAAAAAATAAATACATTACCAATTTTTCCACACAATAAAGCACAGCTAAGGTATTCATTTTTCTCAAAAGACGACAGTGCGCCCTGTAACTCTCTTTATATTCCCCATTGAGTTGTTTCCCTGTTAGTGCTCCTAAGCCATCTAGTGGTGATTAATAGCAGGAACCAATTGTAACCTAAAAGGGTTCTGCCCGACACTAATTCACATGTGCATTCGCCAATACACACACAGACAACTGCTTTGTGAGCTCTGTGCAGCCATTATGAAACGAAGATAATACCAAAAGCATAGTTAACTACTGACTAAATGAAGGAAGAAGGGGACAAGCAAGACTTCTCAGAATATTTAGCCCCTTTTGGATGTGAGCCCATGAGTTTGGGTGCCTTTTTATTGAATCAATTGTCTTTATGACTTTTGTCTTTCATTTATTGTTTTGTAACGCCATTTGTACTTACATGTCTCATGTCCGTGTTTGTGACCAGTTCTCATTGTTACAGCTGCAGTGGTTGTGAAGGCTCCATATAAATAAAGCTGCATTGTATTGTATTCCCTTTTTCAGAGCACCATCTGCAGCAATTGCAGCCACTACTGTACTTACATATATGAAAACAGTTTTGAAATAGGCCATTCATTGAAAGTGCGGCTGATAATCCGAAGCACCTTCAAGTGCAGGAAATACGGTAATATTTATCACCTGTGGCTGATCAGAAATACTTTCAGCTGTTTCGCCCAGCACTATTTTCCAACGTCATAGTGTCAAGCTTAACAGTTGAACCTATATTCAATTTAATTGAATGTAAATTTCCCCAGTGTGGGACAAATAAAGGATATCTTATATTATTTTGCCTTCAATTTATTTTGAACAAAGACATATTTTTATGGTTTTCTGTCCTAAGTACGGGCGGCCCGGTAGTCCAGTGGTTAGCACGTCGACTTCACAGTGCAGAGGTGCCGGGTTCAATTCCAGCTCCGGCCTCCCTGTGTGGAGTTTGCATGTTCTCCCCGGGCTTGCGTGGGTTTTCTCCGGGTGCTCCGGTTTCCTCCCACATTCCAAAAACATGCATGGCAGGCGGATTGGACACTCTAAATTGTCCCTAGGTGTGAGTGTGAGCGTGCATGGTTGTTTGTCTCTGTGTGCCCTGCGATTGGCTGGCAACCAATTCAGGGTGTCCCCCGCCTACTGCCCGAAGACAGCTGGGATAGGCTCCAGCACCCCCCGCGACCCTAGT
>CAAKHF010012062.1:0-19846 GCA_901007745.1 Hippocampus kuda
GATTACCGGAGTTGCACACCTTTGTTATAGTAAGGGATTGCAACCCCTCCTACTTTCTCCCTACTACCCTGCTCATTAACTATTTAATGACTCCATCAACACACACACACACACACGCACACACACACACACACACACACACACACACACACACACACACACACACACACACACACACACACACACACACACACACAAAAATACACACACACACACACACACACACACACACACAAACACACACACACACACACACACACACACACACACACACACACACACACACACACACACACACACACACACACACACACACACACTGGTGTTGACAGGCCCATTTGTCATTGGCAGCGCGCCGAGTGCAGAGACACAATAATCACAAATGGGGGGAAGGGATGGAAAAAGGAAGCCCATCATCTTTGTCCTACTTTACTTCCACACCAGGTCAGCATGGAAACACTTCAAAATCAACATGGATGGATGGTCTCTGGTCTTGCTGTTCTCAATTCACTGCAGTGCTACATGCAAAGATGACCGACTCCATTTCACTTTTCAGCCGGTCACAATTCCGTTCGACTTTCTTAAAATTGTTTTGAGCCAACATCCCATTCATTTAAAAAAAAAAAAAAAAGAAAAAGATTACATTGAAGTCCAAGCCTCTGACTTTTCATCACGAATTACAGTATGTAACTGTTGTATCCTATAATTGCTTTCCAGAATGTCATCTTTTTCATAATCTATGCACAATGTACAATGTGGTCCACAGGCTAAACACTCACTGGTGTGAACTTATTCCACTGTACGCTTCCTCGCACCTTCAAATTAATACAATTAGGTTGCATCTAATGGGGCAACTTAGGAAGTTAAAATGTACTAATTTCCGTATATTTTAAAATGATAATTTTGCATGTCCTCTTATTTATAAACTGTGAGGTTCTTGCCTTGCACTGGAAGCTTTTCCTAAATGAGACCTTAATCATTTTATGTCAGTGAAATGTTACACATTTGTTCGGTGCTTGTGTGCTGGACTCCTTATCAGGTTTGAGCTTCAGAACGGTCCATTTTCTTTTCAACTTAAATGCAAGATTTTGTATTTATTTCTGGAATCAACATTGTGGAAATAAACTCAACTATATGCCAATGGGCTGGCCTGAATTAAAATAAAACCTCAGATGTATTTTTTTATTTTTGGTCATGTGCACAAAGCCCTCTTCATATTTACTTGCAGCTTTATAGTATGTTTCTTATTTATTCTGTTTTTTCTTCTTGATGCGCCATGGTGTTGCCATCCATCCATTTCGGCTTTGTCCGGCCTCGACATGGAACTGAAAAGGTAACAATATCTGGTTTCTATTGTCTACCCTGCCACTGCTTCATCCTGAAGTGCCATTTGATCCTCTGTTTATTCACCCACCCAATTCTGGTCCCACTAATCTGTTCATCCATCCATGCTACCATACTGTATGTCCTTCACTGATCACCACCGAGCAAGGTCTTCTTTTTTGTTAATTCCATCTTCATCTGTATTTCTTACCCCCTTCTTCAGTCAAAGAAAAAGCAAAACATGAGAGGCTCCACTGTGAAGTGAACTCCAAAGTGGAATCATGAAAGATCCATGCTAGGTTTATGTTGTACAATCTGTCAGGTGAAAGGAAGGAGGCGTTCTCACCTCCCGCTGGATAGACCACCTAAATCCCAGGAGCTTCTGCAGCGACCTGGGCCCAACCACAAAAGTCACAGAAGAAAAGGTAATATGTTTCTCAATATCAAGTTAGAGCCCTCATCAATATTGTCAGAACAAACACTAATTGTACATTTTGACCACTGACGTAGCACTCGTAGACATTGACTGTGCAACGGACAATAATGTTTTTATTACGCTTCGGATTGGACAATGTTATCATTCCGTTAATTCATAATACACAAGTAGCGATACTAAGCGCAAAGTACCTAAAATGAGTAGTGAGGGTGCAAAAGTGTATGACTTGACTGATGACTTGCTTGAAATCTAGTATAGACTCAACTTCAAGGAGTTGCTTGAAACTTTGAAGATGAAACCTTAAGAATTACTTCTAACTTGCACATAACGTGACTTATTTCTACCTCTGCTAATCACAGTACATGACTGCACCTCCTTTAGTGAACACCAGAAATCGGAGCAGTGGCACTTCCGTCTCCTCCCTCACCATGGTTGCTCTTCCTCCTGAGCATATGGACAACACCACACAGACCGACGTCAGCTTCCGGTGGCCAGCGATCACTCCAGTACTCCCCTGCCTGATGGAAGAGGATTGGGCTAACGAATTGTATGTTTTAACTCTTTGATGATGATGATAGTGAGATAAAGTGAAGGCGCTGCAATTTGTTATTTAACGCCTTCCCCAGCAAATGCGTGTTCGATGATGGTGACGACTATTTGGAAGTGTCACACCATGAAGTGGACCGACCAGACGAGCTGGAATATGAGGTGAGGGCATCTACCAAGAGTGACTTCAAGTTTGCTACGTCGACTCCCCTCACACCATAGTTCACAGTCCAGAGTTGCCCAAGTCTGGTCCTCAAGAGCCCCTAGTTTAGATGTCGCTCTCTTCCAACACACCTGATACAAAAGATGAGGGTTGTTATCAGGCTTCGAGAAACCTGATAACGACCCTGATCTTTTTAATCGGGTATGTTCGAAGGGGGCGACATCTCAAACAGGCTGGATAGGAATCTCGAGGACCGGACTTGGGCACCCCTGGTCAATACCATCCTCAATTGACTCATCTTCTTTGACATCTCACACAAATTCTCAAGTACTCAATTCATTCAATTTAAATAATTCACTTCTCAGCCATCTCCAGTCAACACAGATGTGCCTCAGGGCTCTGTCCTGAGTCCCCTGCTCTTCATCACATATCTCATTCAGACCATCTCACCAGCAAATCCAAATCCTTCCCAAGATCTTACTCCACATTGTGTCTCTAAATTCTAATCTGTGTTGTTATGGGTGGGGACAATCCTACCATTTTTCTCTCTGCCCAGAGTCTGAATGTCTTCTTCGAAACAACCATGAGTGTCAAGTTCATACACGGCATGACACGTTCTGCATGCTCCCAAACTTAAAACATTTCTGTTTAGTTTCTTGTATTCATCATCTTGATATACACATTGAAATTTCTCTTGATTTGTACCTATTTTTTTTTTAAATCTCGGTTTCACTGTTTGATTGTAGAGTGCCAAAGTGTGCCCTGTAAGGCACATTTAAATAAACATTATTAGTAATAGCAGTAGTAGTATGAGTCTATTACTCATATCATCATTCTTCTTTTTCTTCTTCTTCTTCTCCTTATTATTATTATTAGGAGGTCACACTTTATAAGAGCAGTCAGCAGGAGAAACTGGGCTTGACGGTCTGCTACAGGACAGACGACGAGGATAACATGGGTATTTATGTTGGAGAGGTAAACACGTACACACCATTTTCAGCTGGGAATGCTGTGGTTGTTGACTTCCTCCTGTCACATGACCAAGGTGAATCCAAACAGCACCGCTGCAAAGAACGGACGCATCAGGGAGGGAGACCGAATACTTCAGGTACCTCACATCTTTTGGCTTAAAGGAAGCTGCCTTTAATGGCTCTTATTTTGTCTCCACTTCACTTGCACTCACAACTCTCCACCTGATATCCACCAAATACAGTTGCAAGGGAAAAAAAAGTCCAAGGAAAAAAAAGTCCTGCATATACTGTTGAGAAAATGTGATTTATGTTATGAATGTTTTGTGACAGCTAGATGATATGCTTGTGATGCCTCATGTGCAGATCAATGGGGTAGATATTGGCAGCAGAGAAGAAGCTGTCACCATCTTGAGCAGAGAAGATGGCGGCAACTTCTCCATATTGCTGGCCCGGCCCGACATGGAGGTGACTTGCAACCCCAGAACAACATCATCGTATGCTGCACAGATGAGACGACACAAATAAAGATCAAGCCGCCTTCCTTACATGTCTCCTGCCACACGCGTGCTAAGTTCACACAAGACACGACAGTGCCAATAAACAAGATAAATTCATGGTTTTATGATATGATGCTATATATGACCACGATGTCCACGATGAGAAAATCCATTTTTCAAGCCACGAGTCATGCAAAGCGAAACATCCTCTCCACTCATGTGTGCAACACAAGCAAATTATCATTTTAATCACATCTTCTCCAGAGCTTACCTGCCTCAAGATAGCTTCCTTGACATTTATAGCTGCAATGACTACATTAAGATCCAATTTACTATTCATCTGCTGTATTTGTTCCTTTCCCTGAATAGTCAATGGAAATTACAGTTAATACATATTTGCAAATAGCCAATATCTGTAATCACTTTCGCATGATGTGTCCACTTTAAATAAATGTCCTTTCAGGAAGACCAGCTTGGCGACAGCATCGCCGCCAGACAAAAGTTTTTCTTGCACCGCCGCCATAGTAGAACAGAAAGAGGAGAATCGAATGATGCCGAGAAAGATGACGAGGAAGGAAACGCGGCAGAGGCCCCTGTCCTGCTGCCCCCTCTTCTCCACCTGGCGCCGCTACTCTCCAACAGCCAGGATCTGGACAGCGGACTCGGACGCACCGATGAGTCCTCAGAACATGACTTGCTCGGTGGATTGAGCAGCGCCTGCAACACAGACGCCACCAACACGCCCGGAAGCATCCGCAAATTCTGTCTGGGCCACAGTCCGAGGTCAGGACTTCTAAAGCCTTCAAGCAAAACCTTGTTTCACTTGATTCCTAGTAGTTGTAATGACGATGCCTTTGGAGGTGAGAAAAGAAAGAAAGTGAAGGTACAGAGGAGGATCAGATGGAATATAAGAAAAAAAACAATGCTGTCAGAGTTGTACCCGGACAAATTTAAACAAAAGAACTCGACTCAGTGAAGGTTGTTGGTATAGCCGACGGGAGCAGATTTCCCAGAGCAAAAGACGGCAGTTGCTCCACAATCACACTCGAAGTTCCTCGTGCTCCTCATCGGACTTTTATTGTTTACGTATGCAAAATACAAAAAAAACACTGCCTCCGATATTTGCATACCACGCCCCCAGTCCGGTCCCTCGGCGGTGATTCGATTACTCCTGTCAAGCTTTGAAACATAGATACATTGACACCTGAATGTCTGGTCTGCCACAAATAAGCAAGTTGCAGACTTCGCAGATGACAAATGCTCGCCTGGGCGCGACACTCATTAACAGTTCCCAAATCGTCTTTTGATGTTCTAAAACACTTCGTTCCTAAACTGCTTACTCCCACTTCCAAGCCAAGTCTAGCCTCCTTACATCTGTTCGTACCCTTGCTTTAATGTGATTACTATGGACTTCAAAAAGCCCTCCCCCCGAGACGGCCAACACCCTTGCGCACATTTGGGGGCGCTAAATACACAAACCGTCTAGACAGGCCCAAATTAAATGGAACTTTAAACATGATATCATTCTGTTCCTAGACTTCTCTAACAAATGCTTTGAAGAATTTAAGACGATAAGAAAAGCCCTGGGTTGTCTTGAGGAACTGCTTAAGAATGCTTGGCACAAGTGTCCATTGGACTGAAGCACGGGTAGGCAATTGTGGTCCTAGAGAGCCGCAGTCCTGCTTGTTTTAGAAGTTTCCCTCTTCCAACACACCAAATTCAAATAAACAGCTCATCAGCAAGCACTGTGAAAGTCTGATAATGATCCTGATCATTTAATTCAGGTGTATTGGAAGGGGGAACTTCTAAAACAAGCAGGCTCTCTAGGACTGGAGTTGCTTCCCCCTGAACTGAAGAAATTAAAGTGACTCAGGGATGGAGGAAGGACATTAAGGAAAGTGTACAGATCAAGATAAAGGTGAAGAGGAAATGGGATGGTGAGCGAACTGAAGAGACCAGACAGAAATACAAGGAGAGGACACATAGGTCAAGAGGGAGTTGACAAAAGCCAAGCAGATAGTGTGTAAGAGGTTAAACACAATGGAAGGAGAAGGAGCTGCAACAATTGGCCAGGCCGGGGGGATGGAACCAGAATTATTTGCAGGGTGGTTCAAGACAGGGATGGAAATGTAGTGTGGAAAAGGTGCTGAGAAGTTCAAAGGAGTACTTTGAGGAGTTGATCAACTTTTAATTTGACTACCTTCCCCCGGTACAGGCTCAGTCCACGACCCAGTCCTGGAGTAGGACCAAGCCCCAAGATGACCCCAAGTCCTGGGCATGTCCAAGGAGAAACCCCACCTCCCTTTTCTCACCTCCAGGTCACCTCCGACACTCTCACCGCACTGGATGTAACTGAAGGAGGTACCACGCAAAACCACGCACACCATAAGGTAAAATCCCATTCAGATTCATGAATCAGGTGTCGGATTCGATTCCTGTCCAGTAGATATTATGCTTTTTATTTTTTTATAATTTAAAAGACTTGCCGTAATTCTTCATAAAGGCTCTCTGTCATTCTTTGGTCAAAATCCTCAAACGAGAATGAATTTCGAGTATTTGCGAGTTATCAGAGTGAACGCTGATCTGTGCGAACACAGCAGTTCTGCTTACCTTTTGTATAGCTTGTGCTTCTGCATAATCACTTGACAATTGAAGCTCTTCACCTCGCCTAGCTGACAAGTCATCGGCTGAAAGACTTGGGGAGCAGAGACAGAGACTATTCACACCCTCTTAAAAAGCCAATTTTGCATAATGACCCCTTTAAGGTCTTATATATTGTATCCTATAGAGATGTTTTGGACTACAGTGCTCTTCCGTCTTCGTGGGATTGTAGCGACGCCACTCGAGCGAGGTGCGACTCAGCAGTCAATAGTCCGCTGCTCTCTGGTGTGCGTGTGTCAGAGCTGATTGGTTGAAGCCAATAGATGCGCCCCGCGCTTCGCTCGAGTGGCGTCGCTACAGGATCACTTGGGGAAAGTTGCTTTAAGGTTCCCAGTGAATAAAGCAAGTGTCATGAACCTCGACTCTCAGCTTCAGCTCCATAATAGTCCACTGAATATGATGGCAACAATGGCGGGCCTCACAGAGGACGAGTGCCAGCGGTACCAGGAGCTACTGGAGATCAGGTACCATTGCAAGAGGCAGCCAAGGAACACACAAGGTGAAGAGGAGCAGGAAGAAGTTGCAAATGAGGAGGTGCCGTCCCCATCTGTGGCGGACATGAACTGCAACGTGACCAGGAGTGAGCGTGAGATGGCGTTCATTGAGGAAGAGTTGCGCCACCTGGAGTTCAAATGGCGCAACTTCCTGCGTGCACAGAAGATGCAGCAGCTTCGTCTGAGATACCTGAAAGCCCTGATGATGGAGGAGGAGACGGATGAAGCAGGTATCCGTAGCACACACAGACACACATTAGCTGTCATAGTAAAATTATATTTATTGGTAAAATTTGTTTGAGTATTGGTGTAGTAGAAGAAAGAGTAGAACAGTATTACCGCAATGACTTTTGTTGCTCCAGTTCTGTACATACTTGAACAATTGTCGATGATCAATATTCCACAGCACCAGACACTTTAAAGCGCTCAAAGACTTTCTGTGTAATCGCACACCTAAAGTTGTACTACAATTACTGCAGCTAGTCACTGAAAAAAAATGGTGCAACGATTATCTGCACCAACTGCACAACTATCATAGTATTGGATTGCACCACTGATCACTTTACCTCTGCTCGATGACTCTGCACATTGTCGCACAGCTGTCATTCGGTGGTACTATTGCACAATGGTACCCTTACATTACGGAAAGTCTTTCTATACTTGTATGTCATCAATCAGTCAATCAAACAATTAAACTTTATTTACGGTATATAGTACTCTTCATCCATAAAAATGCAACTCAAAGTGCTGCACAATGCTTTAAAACATTTCAAACTTACAACATTAAAAAATAAGTATCTTGGTTAATTGCTATTGCAATACTAGTGTAGCCTCTACTACAAATTCAAACATTCGACCCGCGGGCGGGAACCAGCCCCCATTGAGGTTCGATCAGGCCTGCAGGATCATTCAAAAGTGAAAAAATGCATAAAAGACACGGAATGAATATTTTTAATAAGGTGCAATTCATGGTGTATCCGCTAAGGGACACACTGATTTGATCAGAGAAGAAGACAATAGCAGTCTCAGTCTGTCACTGAGACAGACCCAACACAGAAGACGCTATCAAGACAGACCCAACACAGAAGACGCTATCAAGGACATCCATCCATTTTCCGAACCGCTTGATCCTCACTAGGGTCGCGGGGGGTGCTGGAGCCTATCCCAGCTGTCTTCGGGCAGTAGGCGGGGTTGCCAGCCAATCGCAGGGCACACAGAGACGAAAAACCATCCACGCTCACATTCACACCTAGGGACAATTTAGTGTTCAATCAGCCTGCCATGCATGTTTTCGGAATGTGGGAGGAGACCGGAGTACCCGGAGAAAACCCACACAGGCCCGGGGAGAGCATGCAAACTCCACATAGGGAGGCCGGAGCTGGAATTGAACCCGGTACCTCTGCACTGTGAAGTCGACGTGCTAACCACTGGACTACTGGGCCGCTATCAAGGACATCCATCCATCCATTTTCCGAACCGCTAAATCCTCATTAGGGTCGCGGGGGGTGCTGGAGCCTATCCCAGCCGTCTTCGGGCAGTAGGCAGGGGGACACCCTGAACCGGTTGCCAGCCAATCGCAGGGCACACAGAGACGAACAACCATCCACACTCACACCTAGGGACAATTTCAGCGCGTTCAATCAGCCTGCCATGCATGTTTTTGGAACGTGGGAGGAAACCGGAGTACCTGGAGATATCAAGGACATGTGAATACAGTACTTTATTCTTTTCACATTTAATAGCACTCTACTTAGTTTGTAAGGTGTAGGAAGGGATTAAACAGCTGTCTTCGGGCAACAGGCGGGGGACACCCTGAACTGGCTGCCAGCCAATCACAGGGCACACATAGACGAACAAACATTCGCACTAACAATCACACGCCGGGGACAATTTAGAGTGTTCCGTTGACCTGCCACGCATGTTTTTTTGGAATGTGGTGAGGAAACCAGAGTACCCATGCAGGCACAGTGAGAACATGCAAACTCCACACAGGAAGGCCAGAGGCGGAATCAAACCCCGCACCTCTGCACTGTGAGGCCAGCGTGCTAACCTGTTGACTACCGTGCCACCCACCCACACTTCTATCAACTATCCAGATTTTTCTCATACAGATCTGCATGACAGCGACGGCGTCAACAACGATGATACCCATCGTCATGAGTTGTCAGCCATCAACGAGCTACCGGAGCGTTCCAATGATGGCAAAGACAGCACCAGTGCTTACGGCAGCTGCGAGAGCTGCGACGGCACGCCATTAGTCAGCACCGTACGAATCCCGCCTCTTCGGGTTGAAGAGGCACCCACGGCTCCGCCTTCCCACCGGGCCAAATGCCACTCCAAGCTCGGATCCGGCAGCTGGGATGGCAACGTGATCAACATGTCGCCCTCCAACTTCAGGTCCAAAGATTAGTCACTGTAAAAAAAACATGCAAAAACGCTATTCATTCAAAGTCTCAAAATGGTCTATGTGTGAATGTGAGTGTAACAGCTTGATTTTCTATGAGCCCTGTGATTGGCTGGGCTGGGATAGGATCTAATTGACCCTAAACCCTGAGGACAATAACTAGAAAAGTCGATGGATGGATGGCTGAATCTCCAATTTCAGTATTACAAAATAAATGCTTTTAAGGTGTCATAAAATTACTATTTGTTTTCACTTCCATAGAACTCTGTCCAATGAATTGGGAGCACCCTCTCGACGAGGGATGGCTGAAGGAGGACATGGTTCCAGAACAGGTAATGTGCCAAACACATTCTGATTCTTCAAATGTGAGAGCTCACTTCTAACAAGGAAAAAGGTGTACTGGAGATGGTCAACAGAGCCTAACACACATATGACCATCTGTCGGAGACTAACCTATGAGAGACAGCATGCTGCCACAGGGCATCCAGATTGCCATAAAATACAAAGAAGGGAGTAGCGGAAGATAAAACAGAACAAGATCATAAGATAACTGTTAGCTAATCCAATAACTGTTTCTCAACTCAACTCAACCATCACTGCATACAAAGTGCTGTACGGTGGTTATCATTTTTCTTGAAGTGACGTGATTGACCAGGCTGACATTTACCGGCTCTTCACAACCATGAGACTCACATAAAAGTCTTAAATTTCAAAGAATAAGGGAGAGAATAACCTATTTTCAATATATTCAACAGTGACAGCCCTAGTTTAAAACCAGTTCAAAATCTTGAAGCCAGTGCTAATATTAAAGCCAGGGCTGAACTTTCCAGAGTTTTCCAGAGTTGAAGCCAGGTCTAATGTGGAAACCACTTCTGAACCTTGAAGTTAGGGTTAATAATACGGTCATGTTTAAACTATGAAGCCAGGAATGGACTTTGAAGCTGGGACAGAACATTGAAACTAAGTCGGAACGATAAGATAAGCTTATTTGTCCCACACTGGGGAAATTTGCAGTCTACAGCAGCAAAATTGGAGGGGGGGGGGGGGTCGAAAAGAAAAAAAAAAAGTTTTGCATGCGCAAAATAAATTGTTTCAGAAAAAGAACTGTACACAGTATAGAATGCAATATAAATATAAGATATAGATATAAGCATATATGCAACTGCATATATGAAGCATAAGGTGGCGGTGCTATTTACAATGGTTACAGGTTTTCACACATGTTTATTCAGCAGCCTGACAGCAGTCGGTAGGAACGAGCGGTGGTATCTCTCCTTCTAGCAGCGCAGGTGGAACAGTCTCTGGCTGAAGGAGCTACGCAGTGCTGTCAGGGCGGGCTGGAGGGGTTGGGAGGGACTGTCCATCATAGCTTTTAGCTTAGCTAGCATCCTCCTGTTGCCCACCTCCGCCAGAGTGTCCAGGGAGCAGCCCAGGACAGAACTGACCCTCCTGACCAGTCGCTCCACAGAAAGTTTCTGTCCCGGGCCGAGATGCTGCCTGAACAGCAGACAATTCCATAATGGATGGCCGAAGCCATCCAGGTCTGAACCCTAAATTCTCACCTTCAAGTTGGGTCTCACCTTAAAGTCAGTCCTGAACCTTGATGCCACATCTGAACCTTAAAGCAAAGTTATTAAGTTTAAAGCCAAATCTGAACCTTAACGTCAGGTCTGAACCTTTAAAGCCAGGTTCTAAAGTTTAAAGCCAAGTCTGAACCTCGAAGCCAGGTCTGACCCTTAACGTCAGGTCTAAACCATTAATCCAGTTCTGAACCTTCAAACCAGGTCTGAACATTGAATCAAGGACTGACACTGAAAACCAGCTCTGAACCTTAACAGAGATGTTAATCTTAAAGAGGCATAGAACATGATGAATGAACATTTGGATGCAGGAATCACCCTCACTAGGCCCCGTGGAGGAAGTGCAGAGTCCAGCCCCTTCCTAGCCCAGCGGCGCCAAAGCCGAGCCAAAGCATTGGAGCGCTACCACAGCTGCATGTTGCTGCCCTCCGATGACCTACTGGAGCCACTGGATCGGGAGCTGGTTGAGGACAGAAGGGCAGGTATAGGAAGCAGTGAACGGGCCATCCCGCGCAGTGCGAGCAATGTCCCCTGCGGTCCGGAAGGCCGCCACGCACCCTCCTGCTTGGGCCTGGCGCAACCATTAGCACTGGCTCACTCATCACCTACCGCTACAGGACAGCACATCGAATGGAAGGTATGGGACAACTGGACATGGGGCGTATGGCTTTAAAAGTTTGGGAAAGACTGTTGTCCTTCAATACAGTTCTTTCTCAGACGAGAATCCGTATGTGATTCAAGCTTTAGTCTGGTGTCGTCTTCATCATTCATGCTGTTGCTGTCCAGGTGAAAATCCGCAGTGACGGCACTCGCTATGTGGCCAAGCGGCCAGTCAGGGACCGCCTCCTCAAGGCGAGGGCCATGCAGATTCGAGAGGAACGCGGCTGCACGACCACTGATGACGATGCCGCTGCCAGCGAGATGAAACAGGTATGCCAGTAAGACATCAATCACGTCTGAGCTGCTTGAGGAGTGTGTTGTCATCCAGCCAAGTGCAACACTATATCTCTGGCATCGGGCCAAAAACCCATAAGTCACTATTTAGTAAATTGCATTTTTTTCCCCCAAATCTATCCTATTGGTCAGTCCACAAGTGTGGGTGTTATTTTTACAAATTACTGACCAATCTGAAGTAGTGAAAATGACTTGCCCTCTTTGATGATGCAGAGTTAATGGTTGAATAAACATGCCATTTTGGGGGGGACTCCTGAAAAGTGAATTAAAGTATCGTGTACCTTCACTTCAGACATGACACAGCTCAGTGAAGTTAAACAAACAAACAAATAAAAATCTTTATTTATCTTGCACTTTCACAACAACCACAGCTGTAACAGAGTGCTATGCATAAACGAGAATAACAATTAAAATGCAGTGTCATAAATGCCTAAACAACATTTAGCAGCATAGAGGAGATGCAGAGTTGTATTCCCTCTTGTTGCACATGTGTGAAGCTATTAGATGATGAGAGAAGATCAATAATGATGTCTCCATTGACCAGTAAGAAGGTTTGTGAATTGTCAACTCACAATCACAGCTTGCATGATATCAATTAAGTTTGCTACATTGAAGGTAAACAAGCAACTGTAGTTTTCAGACAAGTGATGATTTGTCCATTGGTGAGTAACACGTGTTAGAAATAATAAGAAGGGTGAGCTAGGCCGTTGTGTCGCTGTGACCTTTACTGTTGGCTCGGCATCTTCGTATGTAACTGCACTTCGGCAGATATATCTAGTTAGAACGAGTTAAGACCGTAGAGTCGGACATCATCATGTGGTCTGGCCAGAGCTACCCACCTGCGTGGGTATGGCTTAGGGTGTACAAAGACTACGAACCCTTTTTGACAGTTTTGAACTTTTTTAACAATCGTGCAGAAAAAGTTTTTACAGCTCTCGATGCGATCTTTTTGACATTCACTCAAGAGCTCAACAGAGAATATAGAGTCTTCTGGTGGTTACTGCTAATAGTGCGCAATAAAGATGAAAGGACCGGATGAGGGATTCACACAGAACTTTTGAGTTGGTGCCATGACCCGGATCACACACATACAGAAAGATGAGTTAAATTCTCTCATCCCATTTAATCGTCTCCCTTGCTTCGCGTTATTCATGAAAATTGGAAGTGTAAACTCAACAGGGCCGCTACTGGAGCAAAGAGGAGAGGAAGCAGCATCTGCTGAGGGCCAGAGAATACAGACAAAGACGAGAGTTCATGATGCAGAGTCGCGTGGACTACCTGAAGGGTGACAGGTAAAGACGCACAGTACATGAAGAGCGTCGCCACCAAATCCTTCGTTCCAAGACTTGATTCTTCTAATTTTCCTTAGCAGAGACGCGGTATCATCAGCAGATGACATCGTCGAGTTTCCTGTCCCTGTCCATAATGACAACGTAGTGCCCCTGAACCAGAAGAAGATGAGCAGGAAGAGGAACCGCCGCATTCTCAACAACTGGAACACCATCCAGGAGCTGCTGGCTCATGGCTCATGCTCCCACGACGGCAAGAAAATCTTTAACCCTCTCCTCTCCTTCACTACCGTGTGACGTGCAGGCGGCACAAAGAACGGAGAACTATCAACATTGGTGAACAAACCTTTTAGTCATAGAGGTCTTTATATGTCCCTCAACACATTTTCAGTTTCTAAAAAAATGTCTTTACTTTTTTTGCAACACATCAGGCATTTGAGTTGTGATATTTTTGTTTTTAAGTTTGACATAGTGAGTGTTGGCGTGCATGGTTGTTTGCCCTGTGATTGGCTGGCAACCAATTCAGGGTGTCACCCGCCTACTGCCCGAAGACAGCTGGGATAGGCTCCAGCACCCCCCGCGACCCTGGTGAGGATAATGCGGTTCGGAAGATGAATGAATGAATGACAGCTTGACATATTGGAGGATATCATAAAAAATCGTTGACTTTCCATCCCAACTTTAACCCCTGCAGATTCAAAAAAAGTTGCAATTTAATTGAGATTTCCCCAATCCTAGGAGCTTCATTTTCTCTTTTATTTTTATTTTTTCTTGCCGAGACCTCTGACAAACACATGCGTGCATGCACACGCTTGGAGGCCCACACGCACAGCCACTCGAGAGAACTGCAATTGCCACCCAGTATTTTTGCTGGGTGTCCAATTTGGTATTGTGATTTGTATATTTATTAACAATTTCACCATAAATGTTCCAACACATGAAATTCTGTTTTACAACCTTGAAATTTGTTTGAATATATTCACTAAGCTCATCACGGCACCCCAAAACAACAACAGGTTATTCTGTAAGTACTTTGCTATAGATTTAAATCCCACTAAGTCCACTTCATAACAAAAAGAAGTTGTACCCACACATTGGAAGCTCATTTTACAGTCATTTACCAGTCGGATTAACCTCCTCTTGCTAATTTTTTGTCCTTTCTTTTTGGCGTGCTCCACGACACGGCATCGAAATTCAACGTGATTAACAGATGATTGGACGAACTGTCATTTCCTCCTCCCATAGCAGCCACTCAGCATGATTGACCCGCCCCGCGCTATTCTCTTTAGAAAAACAGGGGTCTGATGGAATTCGGGACAGCTGGTTCCACCCCCCCCCTTCCTTCATGGACCCATAAGGCTGTCTGGGCCCCAGTGCATCTCACCATTTACTCTGTTGATATTTATGGCAATGTTAACAAGTGAGGAAGCGTATGTTGATGCTGAAGTGTTACTGCTTTGAATGTGTTTACTCTTGCTTTCTTATCACCGCACACACAACAAAGCCAAAGAAAAAGCTAAACTAAGAGGCATAGTTAATTCTTTGGTGATTGTTACCCAGCCCTCGCGAGGAACACCGCTGTCTTCGTTATGGAAAAAAATCACGAATGCATGCACGCAACTAAGAAATAGCATTCTTGAATGAAATGTAGCATAGAGTAGACAAGTTGGATGTTGTGTTGACAATTTGAAAGAACAATGACATTACCACAGACACGCACGCACACTCAATCAATAAAGCCAGTTTGTCTGGAACACCTCATTGTCTTTTTGTACCCTAAATACTCTCTGTGTTACATGAAATACTGTTTGCGCTACCTTAAATACTTTTTACCCAACCTAATTACTGTACGGGGTAACCAAAACTAAAAATAGCACTGCCTTAGGTATTATCTGTGCAATGTTGAATACTGTCTATTACCTTGAAAAGGTATCTGTTACCTTAATTGTCTGCACTGCCTGAAAAACTAGCTTCACTACCATAAATCCTGTTTGTGCTACCTTACCATCTCAATATCAACATTTAACTTGTGTTATTTTGAGCAACTTTTTCTTCAAACTATTTTGTTGTTGTCGTTAGCGACAGCAGCCAGTTTATGTTGGCGACCATTCATGAGATTTTTGTTTCCTTTTTTTTAAGACAAGTTCCTCTTTATATAGATGACTTTCATATTAATCACGCCACAACAGGAGGTTGCACAAGGATGTTAAGTATCTGACTTAATGTCCTTGTGCAATCTCCTCTCTAGCCACAGTCACGCAAAGGAAGTTTGTGCAAAATTCTTTCTAGCTCTGATGTTTAGTCAAAACATTGTGCAGCAGGATCCATTTCAGGATGATTTTTTATCGTCTTCTGTTGCTCTGCATCTACTCAGGTTTGATATGCAACATTCAAAACTAAGTTCATGAAATGTAATTCATAATGGTGATTGTGGGATTAAATACAGTGTGCATTACCTGACAAATTCTCTTTAATGTTTACAGAGAAAAGATATACTTAAAAATACATCCTGATGGGAACACATACCGTATGTCTTGTTGACTCAACTTTGTTTGATATTTACAAAACAGCATGTTTGGTTTGCATAAGATTGTGAATTGTCTTTGCTGTTGACCTCACAATCTAATTTTGGTTGATTTTGAGATATTAAATCGTATTACCAAAATGTACTCTCTATTCACTGAAGACAATCTTGGTTTTGATATTTCCCAAAACACATGCGTGCGGTTAATTGAAAACTGAATTGTGTCTTGCACTTTAGCACTTTAATGCCAACCATAGTGGCATACAAAGTGCAGCATGTGAAGTAACAATCAGACATCTCAAAAAAAGATGGTTAAAAGAATAAATTAATAACATTAAAACACATGCTCAGTCACATGCTGAACCGAAAGTCAAAGGAAAAAAAACGTTTTTTAAATTGCGTTTTAAAGATGGGCAGAAAGGGGGCTTGACCAACATTCAACGTGAAGTAATTCCAGAGGAAGCCATGGAAAACAAATACAATAAAAAAGCAGGGGCCCCAAAAGTGAATCAGGTGGAACACCATACGACAGAGGTGCAAAGTGGGAGTCAGAGCAACCAAGGCTAACAAAACAAGAATCCTACCTGCCAAATCTAAAACACTCTAAAACAGTGGTGTCAAACTCACTTTTTGCCGCCGGCCACTTCAGAGTTATGGCTTCCTTCGGCGGGCCGGTGCAAAATCTCATCGTTATTTATTACCCATGACGATTTGACATTTCAATACAGATTTCAGCAAGAATCATGATAGTTGACATATGATTTTCTCCCGCGGGCCACATAAAATGATATGGGGGGCCGGATCTGGCCCCTGGGCCTTGTCTTTGACACCACACTCTAAAAAGACCAAAAGCACTACCACGAATGCCCACCTGATGCTGCAAACGAGCCAACAAGACTGTGGTCACCGTATGAAACACTGCAGTCAGGTCCTACAAAACAAATCACAGTCTCCAACAGGATGTCATGAAAAACTCATAACAAGACCGACTCTGCGATGCAGCATCCTAAAATCTGACTGAAAAACCTCCAGAAAAAAGATGTAAATTGATGATTATGTAGTGTAATGAAAGATACGTTTTTGTAATTGTGTAATATATACTAGCGAACATCACCCAAATAGTAAAGCTATGAATTTGAATGACTATGATTATGGTTTGCTCAACAACACATTCCTACTGTGTTCGCAGTACTGCAGGAGAAAAGCGTCAGCCTTGTCATCTTCCAAACAATAGAGGGACAGAATGCTACAATCATGTGGCGGTTTTCCACCAGTGGCAAAAAGTACTTCTGCAGGGATGAATGCAGGGGCACCAACGCTCTCGTTGAAACCTACAACGTCAGTGCTAAGAGGGGCAGGCACAGCATCAAGTTCGAAGAAGGAAACCTCTATGCCTTTATTGTCAA
Source organism: Hippocampus kuda (assembly GCA_901007745.1). Lineage (NCBI taxonomy): Eukaryota > Metazoa > Chordata > Actinopteri > Syngnathiformes > Syngnathidae > Hippocampus > Hippocampus kuda. The sequence continues at coordinate 17,249 of CAAKHF010012062.1, forward strand.
TCTGAACGTGGCCGACAGTGGGCACTACAGGATTGGTGTGGGCTCGCCGCAACTAGCAAACTCCTACAGGGACTTCCAGATACGAGTTCATCAAGGTGACTCACAAATGTTCAAAGTTATTGCAATATGGCATGACTCTTTCTTATGACTGGCTGTCTATCAGCCCTGAGATCATTTAGAAGCTCAAAAGTTGCATTGCTAAAAATACTATGGGGGCTATTTTCATAGACAGCTCATCTTCAGCGATATCCAAATGCCAGCGGAACCTGAATTTCATGCTAGGCTCGCTGTTCATGTTTGCCAATTTGACAGACCGATCTCTGCCAAGCTGGGCGTGCCGACGCACCAGAGGCAGTGTTGCTGGCTGGCACAGCTATGGGGGTGCACAGGAATGATTAGGATTGGTGGGGGGGTGGGGGGTCTTCAGCGCCCACTTTCCAATGTGTGGGGTTCGGAAACTAGTTTCCTGAGTGGTCAAACACCCAGCCATTGGTTTTGCCTTGTTTCAAAATCTGAGTTTCCATTTTGGTTGTCGTTGCATGATGTCGTCACCTTGCCCATTGCAGCCCATCAAAATGCACAAATCAGCTTTCACATAAGCTAAAAATACATTTCCGGGTTTTATGATGGCAAAACCCAGCAGGCCCCCCAAACCAAACACTATATGAGATATACATAAATTGTCTTTTACATCAATACTTAAGCATATTTATAATTTCATATGAGCGCCTGGATGAAATCGTGAAGCTTGAAGTCAGTGCTGCCAAATTGTGTCGGCAGTGTACATACTGCACCAGATATAATTGAATGGGAGCGGGTGAGCTTCTCTTCATAGACTCACTTTTTTTTTGGTACTCATTCAAGTCCTCTCTGTAGAAAAGTGCTTATTCCTTGACTCTTACTTTATTTTTATAATGGTTTAAAAAAAGTGATAAAGTATATGCAGCCCCAAAAGTCGCTCAATGTGGGAGTGTGTGCTCTCGTCCAAGTCGGGCCCTGCTGAATCGCAGCTGAGTGCGGTGGGCTTGTAGGGCTGGAAGAAGTCCTCACCATGAATTGTTTCAGCAGCGCATCCGGGCGGACGTTCGGCTGATGGTCCATTAGTCCACATCCACACTGGACCGTCTGGCGGGACGGTGGTGGTGATCTGTCCCTTCCTTGTCTCCGGAAGCGTCAAGTTCTTCTGCAAAGGGAATTGTCTTGACGGACACATCCTCATCAGAACTACCGAAGACGCCGCCCGGGTGGGCAGGTACGGTGTGGACTTCAGAAAGGACGCCTTTATGAAGGTGTTTCTTCTGGTGGTGACTATCTCCCAGTTGGACAAGTGGGACTCGGGGAGGTACTCGTGCGGTTTGGGTCAATCTCTGCGATCCGCTTCCATTCAGGAGTTTGACGTCAGCGTGACCGATGGTGAGATTCCGACAAAAGTTTTTCCGCTCTTTGTTTCTTGTGGTCCGTGAGGACATATGACTGTCTGATCGTCTCAGGCCCCTCACTCGAGCCAAGCTCCGAATTTGAACTCAGAAACTATCCCTCCAAGGAGACACAAACAGGTAACCGTCATCTTCCCTCTTTCTCGTTTTTCACCAAGAGTATTTTCAATTTCCTCACACCCAGTTGCTTCCCATCTATATTGTGTTTGTCCCCAGAGTCCTCCTCACGTTTGTCCCATTTTCCTCTAACATTCCAATCACATCTCTTCGACACACCTTTGCTGTTCTACTCATGTTCTGATTTTTGTGTGCCATCCATCGGCCTCCGGTGATGCTTCAGTACATTTTTGGCAGAATTCTTCCATTTGCTTCTCAACTCCTCACATGATCATCTTGTTCTTCCTTGCGCTTGTCATGATCCTCACGTTATGGTCTTATTCATTAGAATTTTTCATTATAGTTAATTTTTCGTCTTTTTTGACTCTTGCTTTTTTATTCAGGTAGTTTTAATTATCTTGTAGAGTGTGTTAGTTTCTTTTGATTAGTTTTAATTTGCAGCCTCCGTTTTTATTAATTTTAATAATTTTTGTATGTACACATTATTATTATTATTACATGGAATGTGCAATCATCTGATTTAGATTTTCAAGTCGATATATATAGTCTGTAAAAAGTATACCTGGATTCAGATGATTGTATTTCATGCCACCACTTGACAAAATACAATTGAGTAAATTCAACACTTTTTTTCAGTGTATGTTCTTCTTGTTTTCCTCTCACCTTGATGGTTTTTACTCTCACATGTCATGTTTCTCATTTTTGCTTTTTCCAGTTCTTGTCTGGCCTCTGATTCTCTGCAGTGTTCTGGTTCTCCTGCTGGCTGCTGTTGTTCTGCTGCTATTCTATAAATGGAAGACAAAACCAAACTCCAGAAACCAAAGATTTGAGGTAAATTATTATCACAATCATTTTTCTTCCCGGGGCGGCCCGGTAGTCCAATGGTTAGCACGTCGACTTCACAGTGCAGAGGTACCGGGTTCAATTCCAGCTCCGGCCTCCCTGTGTGGAGTTTGCATGTTTTCCCCGGGCTTGCGTGGGTTTTCTCCGGGTGCTCCGGTTTCCTCCCACATTTCCACAATAATTTTTTTTGGACACTCTAAAT
>CAAKHF010012066.1:0-21765 GCA_901007745.1 Hippocampus kuda
TTTTTTTTTTTTTTTTTTTTTTTTTTTTTTTTTTCAGCCCCCCCCCCCCCCCCCCCCCCAAGAAAGTGGCCCCCACTGAAGTAGACTTCTTACAGCCAACCTGACACTTTAAACACAGTCATTCAGGCCGACGCCGAGCGCATGTCCGTCCAGCCTGGCAGCGAGAGGAAAACGAATGGCTTTTTTATATGGATTCTTATTCCGACCGCTTGATGGACATGACAAACAATGCGAGTCCAATCAGATGAGTGTCAGTCGAAGAAACTATTTCCTCTCTTGATGAGACACCGAGACAAAATAGCTATCAGCCTCCCCAAATCCTCTAATAGCTTCTAAAGGATGATTATTTCTGTTCCAATGAGAAATTGCCGCTCTTCTCCCTTATCACTCGTCTTCAGCATAGCGAGGCTGTCAGCGTTATCTCTCCATCATCAACACGAGGCACAACAACCGCCATGACAATGGCGGCCACTTAATGGGAAGGCATAATAGCACTCGGATGAGGCAAATGAAAAAACAAAGGAGGTGCTTTTCTGTTGCGTTGGCCTCCTCGCCGACGTTTTATCTCCTTTCTATCCTTCGGCTTTCACCCCCTTATCCTCTTCTTCCTCCCGCTCTTGTCAGCCTCAAGTGGGCCCATTTGCAAACTTGCCATTAAGGAATTTGAATGCGCCAAAGCAAAATCTGAAGCCTTGTGTGTGTGTGTGTGTGTGTGTGTGTGTGTGTGTGTGTGTGTGTGTGTGTGGTTTGATGCACATCAGAGGACAAAACAATGGGCAACATTTATCGTGGAAGCCTGCGCACATTGTGATGCACGGCTCATTACGTCAATAATTATTATGAAAAAAGGCAAACAAAGCACTCTGACCTTGTGTGGGGAGCAGAAGCGCTATTTGATTTGAAAAATAAATATATAAATAACAATCATAATAAGGCCGCTACATCTATAAAAACAATAATAATCATAACGCCCTTACATCCTTCGGAGATGTGGTTTCACACCGCTCATTTTCACTTTTAAGTATTTCCTTTGAGTCTGCTGCCTCACTTAACGCTGCGTGACCTTGAGGCTAACTCGCGCCAAAGTCGTAGGCCACTACATTGGGTACGCCCGCACAATCTAACGAGAGCCGCGTACCAAAAATTCTGCCTTGACAAAAGCCGTCATTCTCCGTTTTCAAAATTGAACGATATGGGCGAGGCGGCGTGGTTGGCCTGGTGCTTAGCACATCTGGCTCACTCTGTTGAGGTTCCGGGTTCGAATCTCAGCTCTGACTTTCCTGTAGGGTGAACCTCAACATGTACTTTTGGTGAAAGACTGAAATTGTCCATCGATGTCCGTGGTCTCTTCCAAAGACAGATGAGCTCACCCGTGACCCGAATGACGCCGCACGCGACCGAAAACGTATGGATGGATGGTTGTTAAGTGGAAGAGCGATTTACAGCGACGCAAGCTCTCAGCGTGATGCAGCTCGGTGATGACTGCAAACAACCACAATCATACAAGACACATTTTTACCTCTTGAAAGGCTTATTTTTCATTCCTGTTGTATCTAATTACTGTGTCCAGGTATTTTCTCATGTTGCGGCATGTCCATTTATTTTCCATTGGCCGTGCTTGCACCTGCTATTTTTGGCACCGCCGCACTCGTTGGGATTCCCAGTCGGTCCGAAAAATAGCCACGTGGACAGATGGTACTCAGTGAAAACACGAGGAAGCATTTTTCTTGCCCATTTCGTTCTTTTTTTTTTTTTTAATGGTTTATTTTGAAAAACATTTACCACAATTCTCCTTACGTGGTGGACACATTAACTTGCAGCTCATTCGATACCAGCAGCTGCAAAACGACTTCGGACCCCGTACTGAGCGCCGGGCCATTTAAATGAATGCTAAATCAAGCATCCCTCACACACACGCACACACACAAGCAGTAAGAGGTGGGTAGATTATTCAAGGTTATCTTAACTCACTAAATATTGTCCAAACATTGCAAACAGACCTTCCCCACGCAAACAAATGCGCTGGGAAACGTGAGCGCGAGTTAATAGTGCGCTACCGAGCTCTTGTCAGCGGTAATTAAATAACCATTAGTTGCACATTAAAGTTACACTTTTTTTTTTTTTTTAAGGCGGTCTCGTGTTTCATATTTCATACGTCAAATTAAGGACGAAAGAAAGAAATTCCAGTTGAATATCATTTGCTCCAAGATGCTGGTCGACCACCAATTTGTTTGGATTTTGAGAATTTTTAGAGTTGGCGTCATAGAACCTCTATTAACCCTACACTGCCGTTTGTTTATTATTATTCCCAAGTCCCTTGCAGTGATTAAAAAAAAAAAATACCAAAACCGAAGAATAAAATGAGAAGATAAAGCAAGCGAAGAATATGTAGCATATGCTGTTCAAAAAGTTAACTTTTCATGGTTTTGAAGGAGTCTGCAAACCAATAACTATTCACAAAACTGTTAGAGGAAAGTTCTGAAATGCAAATCGAGGATAAGAGGGATGCATCAGGTTTGTTCCAAACCACACACACACACACACACTCACTTCACGCTGTACATACAGATAAGTCCCATTTGCATTAATAATAGATGTGATACCACCAGAGGAAGTGAACGCGAAGGAAAAATAGAAATGCCTCGTCAATGATGTCTACAGTTGACATCGATACATATTTCCTTTGATAGTGCGGTTAAGATGGTCAGTGAGCGTACGCACAAGCACGCACATGCACACACGCACACACACACACACACACACGCCATGTATCGGAATGAAATTCACTTTCTTTAGCAGAGACCTCCCTCGGTGTTCTTCCTCTCTCGCTTGCCTCTCATCTTGTTTACAACTCTCATGTGCAGCCAGCATGTCTCACACAGCCAACAGCAAAGGCCCGATCACTGCACAACACTGCAGAAAAACTCTACACACGAGGCAAAGGTCACCAGTTGGCCCATGATTCATTTTCAAAATCGCAGCGTTCCACTTCGAGGAGACACACTTCACTTGCGATAGTCAAAGGACAGAGAAATGCGTTCCTTTCATTCAAAAGTATTCCATTCGCCACCTAACCAAACAGAGCATAGGGTACATATCAAACGTTGTATTTAGCTTTGAAATGCCATTTATTTGGCATTCTATAAACATGATGCACCAACTTGAATAGAGAAGCAAACTGCCCTTTGCAAACCAAATTTTCAGATTCCAGTCGGAACGTCACCTCTGTATGTTTGAGTGGTCTCGGTTCTAACACTCTGGTCTCGGTATGTGTGACATAATGTCGCCTGGCAGAACGACATCTTTAATGAGAACAAAAAGGATTATTGTTGGCCATGAAAGCACTGAGTCAATAAAGCCTAGCTCACACCTGTTTACAAGCTATCACGTCGTCCTAGCGAGGGAGACAAAATATGAAAATACCCACGCTAGCTTTGCGCTAGCTAGTAGCTGCTACGATGCAAGCGGACGGATTTAAAACCGGTCCAAAAGAACATCCTGAGTTCTGCCAGTGTACAGCAAGAGTTCCTGGAGCTTAAAGTCAGTTATTTTAAACTGAAAAGCAGCCCTTCCGTAAGTTGACACAGCTTGCGTTAGCGCATCGGTGTACACTATATATTTTCAAAAAAGTGAATGTGAGGCTTGCCAAAGTGCTTTGGAAAACTTCGGGTGTCAATAAAACATTATGTAATTGCACTCTGTTTGTCAGTTACCATTATTATCCAATTGGATTTGACATTTTTTTGAACTATGACATGCTTTTTGGCAAAAGTACCATTAGTAACCCATCGGAGATGGTTCAAGATTATAAACGGTAAACGAATAGCAAAGACGTGCTTTGGGTGTGAGTCCGAACTCTAATTAGGTTTTTGCTTGAGCAAAGCATACCTACAGTAGACTACCAACACATTTACATTCACGCCTATTGACAATTGAGAGAGAAAGAGAAAAAAAAATAGTTCTGGCCCTGTGGCGATCACAAGCACAAAGCGTTTTGGACTACAAGTAACTTTAAAAGAAGACAAAAAAAATTGTTGTCAAAGACTTACTTCACAACCAATGGCATGCCCAAGAAGAATTTAGTGAAAAGAATAGGTTCATGGTTAGGGGGAGTACCTTTGAGGTCACAGGGAATAATGATTTGGGTCGCTCACTCTGCCTGCTGCTGTTTCTCACCAAACTGATTTTGTGTGCGCGCGCGTTTATGTCGTTATTTCTACCTGTTGGGTGATTGATTGTCACTCAGCGCTCCACCTTGTAAAGCAGTAGGCAAAGAATTCGATGAGCAAGCGACCACCTGTAAGCGTGGGGATGGGTGTAAGGTGGGGGATATAAATCAAAAAAGTGTGGCATTGATCCTACGGCCAATCAATAGACTCCACATTTACTGTGGGACTGCGTGCCGCTTGGATTCAACGCGTCCAGTGACATTAAAATGGATCGGGAGCTTCTTTAATTCGACGCGTGCCTGCGACTCTCCACCAGACACAATAGGACGTCCAAATCGAGGCCGCTGTCGCCGTCGGACACGGCGGCCCTCAACGGAGCGCATTCGTTTGAAGGTTGAAAAAGAAACAGAGGAAAGCGATGTCTGTTTTTGTTTGTTTGCGCTGGATTATGGAACAAAATAACATCGCGGCAAACTGCGGTAGAAGGACAGCCGAGTGGAAGAAATGAGTGCTGCTCCATTTAACGCGTGCTCGTCGTCCAGTCCCCAGACCTCCACTGAATAGCAACAATTTATCCTCCGCGGACACCAGGTAGAGAACGAAATCTCTGTGCACAAAGCCACCACAACCCCAGCCAATGTTTTATGTTTCAAGTCCACTCATATCTATTTTATTTGGTCTGCAGGGACTCTGAGCTCCAACCTGGAAACAATATGAATGTAATAATGACTTGAACAAAAAGTATTGTCATACTGCAAGTTGGAGCCGCTGATGCGAATGAGCATTTTTTTTTTTTTTACACGACTTTTTGACTTGCGCAAGTTGTAACAGGGGCGCTTTTGGCTTTTACTTCTTTTGGAAGCCAACCAAAAATATAAAAATAGGCCTCCGATACTGCACAAAAAAAAGAATGTGGAGGTCACCATGCCTGGCAATACAAGACACTTGAACAAAACATCGTGAGCATCGAAAGATGAACTCCAAGTGTTGTTTGATTTATTTTTCTTTTTTGGGGTCTTTTATGGTCGCCGATGTTGCAGTGGTGCGCTCGCCTGACTTGTGGGCGTTGAATCGGTTCCCGCTCAGTGATGTGGATATGATTGTGAAGGGTTGTTCGTCTCGATATGTGCCCTGCACAGTTCAGGGTGTCGTCCAGTCTGCCCCCCCCCCCCCCCTAAGATGGCAATTGTAGGTTGCCTTTTCCCCGTTCGTCCTTCTCCTTTTGCTGCTTCGTCATCTCTGTTCCAGTCAAGGTGTGATCAATCTCATGAGACTGTCTGCATTCTTTTCCTTGTCGTCCTGTCACATTATCGCAACGTTCCCGTTCTTCTCCAAAGCTAGCCCCGCATTTGGAATGAAAGAGACTCAGGCGGGCGAGCTGTGTATCCTGTTTGGAGGTGGATGTCCCCGGGGGGAGACAGGCCTGTCGTTGAATGATCATCCCTTGCTTTAATCAACAAATCTCCCAGAGGGAAGAGCAAAAAGTTTTCCTCTGGCATTTTTCCGGTGTGTATTGTTGAGAGTTAACTTTTCAAAAAAACACAAAACCAAGTTTTAAAAGCATTGCCTCTAATTTTGAGAAGGTTTCTCTGCAGGGTTTCTTCACACGGAGCCACAAAATAAAGTCCTAACGCCTTGACGCTGTCTTCATTAGCATGACAAATGAGTTGAAATTCGATTTCCTTGTAGAACATATTGAGGGCGCAGCATAGATTAGGGCGAATGCTGCAGCGTCAATCAATGATCCGATTAAATGAAATCAGTTCTTTGGATGTTTTCCGGGACAAATCGAGTAAACGGAGGACATCATATTGTATTGGTGAGCACTTGCCGCCATTTGGCGGCACGTGTGGACGAAAGTAAGGGAATGTCAGTGTGTGTACCGTACAATTATGTGCAGCTACGTGCTCATCGAGCTGTTGACCTTTCGCGGCCGCAGATAATGAGCTTTTATGCTCTATTACGTATATCTCAAGACGCAGGTGAACCCCTGACACCTGAGTGTCATCGGGTCGAAGAAATAATCTCGGTCTGAAAACAGATGACACAATGTCCGCACACAAGCAATTATTGGGACAATCATGAATTGGAGGAGAGGTTTTAGCTGCTTTGGATGGTTTTAATGGCAAGAATGTGACTTTTGAGAATAGTTGCTCCAAAATGATGACGCGCAGACTAAATGGCCTGCCGCAAACCGAACTACGGGGCTGAACTGCTCTACTACTTGTTGTCATGAGCGGTCGGCCATCAGCGCTAGTTTCGCCCCAATTTGAAATTTGAAATTTTATATCTTTGATTTCATTTGTATCTCAAAAAGTGAAGCGTGGATAGTCTCTGTCACTGAAATAATTGCCTCTCAAATATCCAGTGTCCTTTGTTTCACTTCTTTTTCTTTCTTCATCATATAACTGTGCTTCTGCTTTTCGAATCGTGTGTCTTGTTCAATAAACAAAATAATATGACATTTGCCGAACCTTAAAACATTGCTTCTCGTTCGCAGTTTTTCGATTGCCGCAAGTTTCCTTTCTGCGTCCGAGGTTCAAATGCACGTATGTGAGTCATCCATTGTTCCTTTTCCACAATTGGCCACTTCAGTCACGTTCGGCTGCGTTGCTCAGTCTGGAGAACTGAGATTACTTCAGATTCCCCCCGCCCCTACCAAAAAAAGGGGGTGTAAACAGAGCTTTGAAAAAAGAGCAAGAAAATTAATTACACATCGATTATGTTACTCATATGGCGCGAGATGTAATCCAGTTAAGTGCAGAGGAAATTAGACCGTGGGGAATTTGTAGTTGCAGCTTGTTCAACCCACCGCTTATTGCTTTATTGTCACACTGAAGGCGTCTTTTCTGGAATTTTGTTAGCTCTGTAATTAATAGAATGTGGACATTTCGAGGTTACTTGGAAACATTGAATGCTTGTTGCGCGAGCAGTAGCTCATCGGTATGGTCGTCGGCTTTGGAATGGCAGGTGTCCCGGTTCGAGTCATGTTGTGACCAATCCATGGCAACGAGTTCCTGGAAAGCGGCTAGTTTTCCCATGTAGTGCTGAAGTGCCCTTAGGCAAAGCACTGGCATCCTGACCTGAGCTCAAGAGGTGCAGCAACAGAAAAAGCAGAGTAAGTTGATTCTCCACTTGAAGAGTTGTGATCAGTATAATAAATCACAAATTTGTTGCGGAATGTCAGGAAGAGGGCGACACAGTGGATAAATGGTGAGCACGCTGGCCTCACAGCGCAGAAGTGCGGGGTTCGATTCTGGTTCTGGCCTGCCTGTGTAGAGCTGGTATGTTCTCCCTATGCCTGGATGGGTTTTCTCCGGGTACTCGGGTTTCCTCCCACGTTCCAAAAAACATATGTGGCAGGTTAATGGAGCGCTCTAAATTGTTGCTAGGTGTGATTTTGAGTGTCAGTGGTTGTTCGTCTATTGTTGTCAACCTTACAATTGGCTGGCAACCAGTTCAGGGTGTCCCCCGCCTATTGCCTGAAGACAGCTGGGATAGGCTCCAGCATGACCCATGACCCTTGTGAGGATAAGCGGATCAAAATGGATGGATGGATGGACATCATGTAGCTGTATCTGTCAAGTGATCTGTCAAGTAGCACACGTGTGTCCAGTGGTGGTCGCATTTTGTCTGAAAATTCGACAAAATTCACCTGTTGAAGGTGACTGAACATTTTTCTGGAAAAAAAAGCACCAAAAAAAAAACCTGCTGTTGCCTGCTCCAACTTGCTGTATTCAACATGTAAATGCCACCCAGACGTGGCACTAATGGTTGTATCAGCTGCCTAATCATCTGTCACAGTGGGGAAATGGAAAATTAGCCATTAATGTTTTTTTTTTTTTTTCCTGTTGGATATTTCCCACACTGGCTTTTATATTTAGCAGTGGACATTCAGGGGTCTAGCGCTCCGTCGAACTTCATTAGGCTCTCAAATGAGCTTTTAAATACTTTGAATTATTCAAATGTCCCACAGTTTTCGAGCTATTAGACTAATGAACTGGCTGGACACACACCCACACGCACGCATACATGCACACACGCATGCACAGAGCTCTAGAAAGTGTGAAGATCCTTCGACTTGATTGGGTGAACAGCACACAGTGTGTTTTGCCGGGTTCTCGGCGGCTCCAACACAAGTAGACATGACACGGCTGGCTAGGTGTGAATTGAAGGAGGCTGCCTGGATCCAACACGGTCGCTATGGAGTCAAAGTGAGCCATTAATGTTTTTTTTTTTCTTTTTTTTTCTGCTTAATTGGGCATTGTCTCAACAACTCACCCATACAAGCTCATCCGGAACTGAAGAGCTACGGCATCTTAAAAGTGGAATTAGTTTGCTGGCAAAGTCACAGCAGAAAAACATAAAAACTTCAAAGATGCCACGGGATGAACATCATTGCTGCGGAGTGACTCTGTGTGAGTCCCTTTTAGCTCATTGTCATCAATATAAAATAATAATGATGAAGTCAGACGTATTGCGGCTCTTTTTATACGTAGAACTGATAGTTAAAAAAAAAAAAAAAAGACCAGTTATAAGTTCCATGAGATTCGTGGGGGTCTCGTAGGGGCAACACAGACGCACTTACATCTAAATAAATTAGAACACTGTGAAATGTATTTCAGTAGCTCCATTCAAAAAGTGGAAATTATATATTGGATTGATTCACTCTTCACAGTTTGAAGTTGTAAGTTTTTTATTTTATTTTATTTTTTTTTTGCGTCTTACCTGACAACTAACCCAAATCTGAATTCTCCGTCTTAAGATATGAGAAACTTACGTATCTAATCCAAATGATTTTAGAATGGAAATGAGTCTTCTTATAACACATTTCTACGTAAGCTTGATATTTTTGAAAGCTTGATATTTTTAATGACTGAAATTAATATATACCGTATATTAATTTCAAATTTTTTTTTTAATGATTTTCTAAAAAAAGGTGTTAAACTCAAGGCCAGTGGGCCAGATCTGGCCCATCACATCATTTTCTGTGGCCTGCGAAAGCAAATTATTTACTTTTTTTTTGCCAACATTCAAATGCTGAGCTTTATTTTGATCGTGTCAAAAAGACAAATTTTAACTTTGAAGCCTTGAGAGGAGATAAAAATGATCATGCTTCAGGGCGCAAACCTTTGCATCCCGCCCTGTTCACTAAAGTTGGCCCCCTGATTGGTGGGCGGGCGAAGCTGAGCCAATTGTTATTCATGAGTTTCAGTAGTGCATGTTTTGGAATGAGTTGAAAGCGACGAGAGAAGATTTGGTATCAGAAGACCCTTACGGATGGATGACACACGATTTCCTGCCGCCATGGGGGCTCTCGCCAGTGGCATAGTTTTGCGGGGGCTGGCTTTGGAAAGTGCAAGCTGCTCCAAAGGATCATATCCATAATTGTTCAAAATCGGGAAAAAAAATCTACTCGTAGTTGAAGTGAAGTGTGTAAGATTTGTTTTTTTAATTGTAATTTTGGAGATGTAAGGTCTCGACTCTTCTCATCGTTTTCTTGGTTCACTTTTGCATTACCGAAAGTAAAATTGAATCCAGTCTTCCAAAGGGCCCAAACAGCTCAATACCAGGAACCACCCCAGACCCATCGAGGACGTTGCTACCGGAACTGCCCAGGGCCCTGGCAAACGATGCTATGCTACTGCTTCAGGCCCCACACCTTATGAGAGCTCATTTCCCGTTAGCTCCCGCAGTTTAATGTGCACCCTGACCCCTTCCGAACCCCTTCTCACACACCTGCAGAGAGAGTCCTGGCGGCAGACCGTCCTCAGCTCCAGGCAGTTGGGTTTTTCTTTCTCTTTATAGGAGCAATCGGGCACGATGGTCTGGCGGCGGCGCTCGGCGCAGCCCTCCGTCTGGCAGGGACAGAACAGCAGGCGGTGGCTGAACTCGGTGGGCACGCGGTCCAGAAAGAGCCGCAGTGCTTTGTGGCAGCGCTTCTTGCTGCAGGTTTCCCCCTTGTTGGGGTCCTCCTTGCTGCAGGTGGCGATATAGGACGAGCGGTGCCTCTTGCAGGTGCTGTTGAGGTTGCAGGCTTTGGCAGCGTCCAGGCAGGGGTTGCAGGTTTTCTCAGCATCGGCACAGTGGAAACCCTTCGGGGCTACTGTGAGCATCCCTAATCGGAGACGGAGGTGCAAAGAGAGACAGACTTTTATTAGTTTACATTTACACTATTTTTCTGTTCTGTAATAAAGGGTCCAACTGTGCCATCTACCATCTAATGGAAGACGATTTAATTGTTCTGCCATTCACATTATATGTCCGTCCATCCATACATTTTGAACACCGCTTATCCTGAAGAGGGTTGTGGAGGTTGCTGGAGCGGATCCCAGCTGACTTCGGGCGAAAAGCAGAGTACCCCTTGAGCTGGTCGCCAGTCAGTCGCAGGGCACACATTGAGACAAATCACCATTCACACCCACATCCACATCGTCACTGAGTGGGAACCGATCCCACGCTGTACGCGAGTGTACCACTACACTACAGGTGTCAAACTCAAGGCCTGGGGGCCAGATCCAGCCCGCCAGGTCATTTTATGTGGCCCGCGAAAGCAAATCACGTGTGTGAACTTGCTGAAATCTGTTCCGAAATGTCAAAAATTCTCATGTGTAAAAAATAACATTGAGACTTTGCAATTATTTTGTTACCCTGTTTACCCTCACTTGATTTTAACCGACTTGATTGATTTCAAAACTATTAATTTCTTGTGTAAAAATAATAATTTTGTGGGTTCACTGTCAGAACGGCCCTCCGAAGGAAGACCTAACTCCAAATTGGCCCGCGACTAAAATGAGTTTTACACCCGTGCACTACTCCATCAGCAACCCGCTTATTTCATGTCCCCTGGCATGAATTCATAAAGATACATTCTTTTTCCGATCAATTAACTAAAATCGGATCATTTCCTGTGCCGCACCTGATATTCTCTCACGGCAATATAATCGCCGTGTATCACTCTTGTAGGCACTGTAGAAATAGTCAAGAAAGGACTTTTTGTCAGTCCTCTCCTCCACAGTTGACCACACTGGCTGATCATTTTCAGCGAGATTATTAACTGCACTTGTTCAGGAATTGATCCCGAGGATGTTGCGAGAAACTCAACGACGTGAGCCACAAAACCATTGATTTTCTGAATCGGTTATGCACATACTTTTTCTGAGTCTCAGACAGCCAATCGAACTTACTTTGAAAGTCCTCGGTGAGCAGAACATACTGTACATATTTGTCGGTAGCGGGAGGAAGCTCAAGTACCCACAACTCCACCGGAGTTGATGGCGGAATTGATTCAAGACGGGATTGTCAATGGCAGCACGATCAAGTCGTGCCTCGCATTTCTGCCTCGTGCTCCTTCCTGTGTCGAGTTTGCATGTTCTCCCCGGGTCGTCCCCAGGCTCTCTGGCTTCCTCCCTCATGTCAAAAACAGACCTGTTACGCTCATTGAAGACTCTAACTTGCCCGTCGGCTGTGAATGTGAGCCGGAATGTTTATTTGTCTGTACGTGCCTTTTGAGTGGCAGGCGAAAGGTCCGTGGTGTACCGTGGCTCTTGCCCAAATTCAGCTGGGATAGACTTCAGCCCACCTGTAACCCGAATGAGTGCAAACAATATAGAAAGTGGATGGATGGATGGGATTGTCAGGTTTGTTTTTTTTTACCACTCCATAAAACGTGGTCGGACAAACAAAACCTGGCCGCCACAAATGCAATAATAACCGAGAGATACACATCGATACGCGGTCAACAGCAACAATCCACGATAGATCACAGGGAGGCTCTGCAGTAAAGTACGGTCAACAAACAAAGCACGCATCCTTGCGGCTGTGGTCAACAGGAACTTCATTCCTCAATAACATGACAGATTGTCTCTGCGAGTCACCGGAAAGAGAACAGCTGGACATCTGCTGCGAGTGGAATATCGATTTCATCCGTCGAAGACCCCCCGAGTCAAATAGAAATGAATTTTGTCACATTTCAAATGAGATGTTCAAGAATTAGCCATTTGAGAATAAGGGACAAAAATCGTCATCATTATATCATGAAGCAACACGAGCAACGTAAAATATTCTTCACTCTAGTGTTGCCAAGGCCGTTTGTTCAAATACATATTTGAGCTTTGACGCAATTAATGTCACAAATGTATTTATTGGGGTACAAGGATGGGCGGCCCTTGTGAGGATAACGCGGTTCAGAAAATTGATGGATGGTAGAAGCATGAGGAGGAATAGATACAATATGAAAACAGCAAATGGAAAATTCTCAATGCTCATTGCCCCAAATTGATCAGGAAGTCATCCATTTTGGTCTAAAATTGGCATTTTAGGCAAATTCTGCCAATTATTTTGCCAAGCTTTTCCGCCTCCACTATTTTGTGGGAGGAGCATGTTGTCACATTTTAATCATCATTTGACAGAATTACGATGACAAGGACCTTTTGCGGCTCCATTCATCACTATTTGGAGGCCCCTGTTCATTTATTCCATGTTGACTGTTTAGCATCAAGACTAAAGTGCCAACTAAATAAAATATTGCAGTTTCCAAAATACAAGCCTGAACACCCCATACTTTAATAATCTCCCACTTGGTTCTAAAAGCCGCTATTTGATCGGTAAACGATGAAACTCGCCTCTGTTTGTCAAGTGCAACGACAGGCCCAAGCGCGGTCATTATCGCCGATATTTGTGGATCCCAGACGATGCCATTAGGTGTGCCGTTTCCGACCACGGGGCAAGGGAAAAAAAAAAGATACATTTGTGTACCCCGTTCACTTGTATTCAAGCGATATTCGAGGATTTAACCTCCCTCCCCGTGTAGATAATGATATTTCAGAGGTCACGGCGCCACGGTGACACCCAGAGATTCATCTCTTATTCAACAGAACCAATCTCACACTGTGTCTATCAGACAGCCTGCAGCAGGAAGAAGACCATTTGTTTTTGGAAGGGGGGGGGGGTGCGCCCTCGGCCGCCGCGTTGTATTGCACAATATCAATCCCGCAAATGGGCTTGCGTAGAACACTGGATGCTGCAAGTGGGAAAGGAAATAAGTAGACCCTTGAAATTAATTATTTTGTGCTTTCAGATCCTTCTCGGAAAAAAAAAAAATTCCCCCCCTCCACCCTGGTATGGAGAAAGTGCACAAGGAGGTTTAAGTATTTCATCACAGACTGGAGAGCGTATAGTGAATCTTTCTTTCCATTAACTAACTTTCATTTCGATGTATCAAGGTTAAATGGAGAAGGTTGTCTGGAGGGGAAAAAAAAAGGACAGGAGAGAAGCGGCATGTTACTTACTGTATGTGTTTGCCTCTGAGTCATCATACAGCAGGTGGAAAGTAGCAAAGTAGAACTACTTTGCTCCCTGAAAAATCGACTTTAGGACAATATCTGTTTGCCTATATACGTATTTGTCTGACAACCTTTGACCTTTACTCACTATATTGGAAAATCCAGATTTGTAATCACTCCTCCTGACTTTGTCCAAAAAGGCTTGTTACTTTAAAAAAAAATTTTTTTTTAGCACTTCCACATCGTATCAGACATTTTTTAGATTTTTTTTTTTTTTAACTGTTCTTTACAGTGTAGTGACAATTACAAATATCAGAGATCCTTCTGTGAGCAATTGTAAACCCTCCATATCGCTGCACGCCCTTGAGGGAGAGGATAAATCCTTCCTTCTCAAGGAGGTCATGTTTGCACTCGCTTACTTTATTTCTTATCTAGTGTCTTTGGAGGTTTGTGGGATTAGGGCAAAGAAACAAACAAAAAAAAAAAAAACTTCCTCCCTGACATGATGATAACTAGCTGTGCAGTATGATCCAGGAACGTATGCATTAAACATTGTGCTTTATATTTTCAGTCAGACCTCAATCATCGGACTTAGTCGGACTCATTTCAATTCTCCTTGTACTCACATGAAATGAGTCTAAATTTCGTCAAATTCCGAGTCTTGTAATAGGCAGTGGTGGGAGTAACAAGCCAGTCGATGTACATTTTCTCAATTACTCTTAAGTAACATTTTCGAGAGATTGAGCTTGTCAGTGTGGTTTGAATGCAATCCTACGAGTACTTACTTACTCCTGAGCACAATTTTTGACAGCTATCCCCACCGTCGTCAAGAGGCTATTTTTGGTGAAGGTCAAGGTGCGAATATTGTCTGTCTCCATAGAGTGTCCTGTGACCAAGTGGCAGTTCGGTGTCATCAACCTTCACCCTCAGTCACTGTGACCCGAAAGAAGAAAAGCACGAAAAAAAGGGGACGGTTCGGTCTAATTTTGGACACAGTTTGGAATCGGTAAGGGATGCGTTCATTGTCAACAAGTTGATAGATTCATTTCCTCTCCAATGAAGACCTGAGGAGGCAAGCCTACTGCTGTTTCATTGGTCCCAAGTGACATCAATCTTTTTTTTTTTTTTGCCAACAATCAATCTTTTCTTTTGCGGAGAAAACCCACGCAGGCACAGGGAGAACATACAAACTCCACGCAGTAAAGCCAGAGCTGGAATTGAACCCACGACCTCTGCATTGTGAAGTCGACGCGCTAACCACTCGATAACTGGGCCGCCAAAAACATTGAACATGAAAATATACACCCGCGTAGCACCATAGAGTGATGGCTGGGACAACCTATCGTTATTTTCCGGTGTTGTTTTACTACAACACAACTCGAAAGGAAGTAGACTCAAGCGGAGTTTAGTGGAGGGTGACAATTCTGAAGGTGAGCATAGCAAATCTGATTGTAAATATTGTTACTTTGTACAAACTGTGCTGACAACACAGGCGTGTGGAAAGTGAATTTTGGCCTGCCGGCGCCAGTTTGAGGTGTGCCCTCGGCTTCAGGGCTGATTTGTCCCCCTGGCTGCTTTCACACCGACATGTGTAGTCTGCAATTTTTTCCTCCATAATTGTCAGGTTTTTTTCCGGGCAGCGGCACACAAAGGTGGGCAGCAATGCAACGCCGGCCTCCGGCCATCCGCAGCACCCGCCCCAAAAAAAAAAAAAAAAAAAAAATCTATTGTGTTTCCTCTTAAGAGCACTAGGGGTCGCAGTTTTTCTGTTGCAGCAAGTAGGTTACAATCGAAAAATAAATCAATAATAAATCATAATTATCATGTCGCATCTGGCTGTGTCACTTGGTGTGTGGTAGGCCTCCGTATTACATTACAAAAATCGCAATACAACAATAACAGCTTATTAATCCATTTTCCCATATCATTGATCAAGGGAGTTCCTTCAAGTTCCCATCGTTCGTCTAGTCCACAATCAACATTTTCTGACAGAATCTGATCTTCCAAAAAGTGTCTCGGGAAGGTTTGCCGACGCCGAGGGAGGGCAGCCGTCTGACTGAGGCCTGCCCACAGGGGGTGGTGGTCCAGCTGGATGAGAGCTTTCCGTGGTGCTTGTCCAGTTACATTGATGAATTGCAGCCCCTAAATCTCCCCTGACCATCTGCAAGCTCTAATGTTGGCTACTGGGGGGGAGGAGAAGGATGAACTACAAAGATAGTTCCGGGTTGAAGCCGCTTCAACTTGTTTTTCTTTTCGCGACTGGCTGTGGAGTTGAGATTGAATTTGGTGTTCAAAAAGAAAATGTCCTGGGGTGAATGTAAGACACAAAGCTCACTTCCTGGCAGTGCGGCAGTTGGGCACACTGGCAAAACACACACTCAGGAGGCAAAGGGAAGGAAGCAAATATTGCATATGGGTGGGGAAAAGTGCAGCATTGTGTTACTAATTGATTTTCCGAGTGCATCTCAAAGAAGGTTTGTTTTGCTACAACGCAAGAGGGAGGCGGTTGATAAGCTAATGATAAAAGACATATAAAATGGAAAAAGCTTTCAGCAGGCGGATGGCTGTTGGTCATGACAGATAGAGAGGATGTGATGAGAGGATTGCCACTTAGGCAGGCACACACACACACACACACACACACACACACACACACACACACACACACACACACACACACACACACACACACACACACACACACACACGCCTAGGCGTTCAATTAATCCAGACTAATTCAGGAAAGATGTGCGACTCCTGCTCCTAATAATTAACCCAGCCCATCAGCGGTGCAATCAACAGCTCTCATCGCTACACTCCGCACATACCTATTAGCTTAGGTTTGCTGGCGGCTGTACCAAACATTACCGAGAAAGTGTGTGGAGCTGCCGGAATAAATGAACAGCAGCTTGACACTCTGAATGGTTAATGGATGCTCTCATTAGCCCCACAAAAAATAAAAAATAAAAAATAAAAAAAAAATCTGGTTCCTTCAACTTTCACAGGCAGATATTTGTCACGTAGAAAATAAACAGTAATATCGCAAACATGAACTGTGTAATTTGACTGCCTTGTATTGAATGCAGTGTATGTATCTATGTGTGTATCATGCTGAATTGTTGATGGTTCTCTTCAGAACATATTTTCACTCCATGATGATGACGCACCGATATGAAATATCATATCGAATTGTCGTTTACGGTTGTGATTCTCATCGCTAATGTGATAATTAAAGCAGCCATATGCTAAAACTACCCCCCCACACACACACACAAAAGTTAGTTTAAACCAATCTGAATGAAATAATAAGAAGAGCATCTTTGTCATTGCCACAGAACCCCAGACACCCTACTTTAGTAGTCCAAAATAGTGGTTTAATGGAATGCATGTATATTCTGGGTGGGACAAATTATGTATTGTACACACAGGATTACAGATAAATCACCAAGTATGAATTTTGTCTCTGGTTAAAAAAAAATATATATATATATATATATATATATATATATATATATATATATATATATATATATATATATATATATATATATATATATATATATATATATATATACCCCGCGACCCTAGTGAGGATAAAGCGGTTCGGAAGATGAATGAATGAATGAATATATATATATACACATATATTGCTGTGTCATCATTAAATGTTGCATGGTATGTTATTCTTCCCAGTTTCATTGCTGATCTAAATAACTGACTAGACATAAACTGTTCCTGAAAATGAAATCTTCAGAATCATTGTGACTGTCATAATAAAAAGGGCAACTTAGTCATTGGCACAGCAACCCGGCTTCATTGATTTTAGGCCCATCGGATACGGAGCCACGCAATCGTAATGGACTGAACTGTCATGCAGTTACGGAGATCTGCCACTTAATTTTCATGAATAGTCCACACTCGGCCAATAGTTTGGCTGCCAATATTGAAATGATATTTCTGGTTAAAAGTGTCAATGAGACCCAGCCGGCTGGTGGCCACGGCAGTGCCGCCAAGCCGTACCCATTCCCGTGCCTTAACTTTCTACTTGCAGACCAGCTTGGTCACCACTTGCATGTTTTTTTTTAAAAAATGTTTTTAAATAAAGTTTTCTTGAAATTATTCTTTGAAAAAAAAACAACAACAATAAAACGGTTTATTCCATGACAATAGAGACAGTATGATTAGCAGTATTTGTTAGTGTTGGCAGCTCAGTGGCTTTGAAATAAACTACACTTCACTGACTGCTTGGACACAAAGCTAACAACTATTTTCTCACCGTTGATCCAACGCTTCCCTGTACTTTGGGGTATTGCGGCCATTTATCTCTAAGTAGGCTTTTCATGGGCATCATGCCAGCGTAATGGAAATAACCCTCATTTGCCTTTTAGTACACACGCGGCACACACGGGAGTGAAAGGGAGAAAGGCGACGATGCCGGGAAGCACGTAGAACAGTTAAAATGTGACTGGAGACCTTTGCAGGCACAGAGAAGGCTGAAAATAAAACAAGGTAACAATGAACTGTCCTCAAGAGGAGGTGGAGAAAATGTATATTGTATCTGAAATTACATGTTTTATCTTCCTCCCTTTTTTCCCAAAGAGAACCATCTTCTTTTTCAAGTAACTGCATTCCGTCAGCCTAATTTGAATCGTGCATTTTATACATCATCCCTTACTCAAGGGACACAAAGCTGTAGATGGGTGGGGTGGGGTAAGGAGGGGGGGGGGTCATCCCAGGTTAGAAAAGAGGCTATTGACTACGCATATGTTCTCAGGAATTAGGAAAGGTGCCAAAATTTGGATTTAATATGGCCCTGAGTGAGTGCGCAAGAGCTTGTTAGGAAAGTCTTTAGTCCGGACCCTGAGGAGCATGTCAAGTGTTGCTGTGTCAAAGGGCTCATCAGTCATTAGAACCGCGCTTGCCGCCGCAGCGGGGTCTGCATTCGGCACAAAGAGGGTCCACGATGTTATCTTGCGTCAGCTTCAGATGGCAAATCATTCTAATACATCTCATCAGAGGAAGAGTTCAAGAGCGTCCACCAGCTAAACTGCAGTTCAGAGCCAGAAATGATTGCAGTGAAGCCAAACCATTCGCGTGAGGATCTTTCGACAACAACATTCTTGAAGTTTGTGTGAATGGTGGTTCAAGTGCATGGTTGAGATTTTTTTTTGGGGGGGGGGGGTCAGGCAGATTTTAAATTCCTTGCAAACCCTCTTGAAAATAATCCAGCAAAAAAATGAGCATCTGCACTTTGCAAACTTCCGCATCTGCCAAAATGCTTCTATTACTTTTCACCCCTCTTTAAAAGTTGAGTGTTTACATGTAAAAATCGAAACGTGACCACTTTTACAATAAACTTTCAACAAAGATTTGTCAAGTAATAATCTTATGTGCTTGTATTTCTTCCTTTTCTACATTTCTATGCTCTTTTGATGACGACACAAAGGCACAATTTAAAATGTGCTCCGGAGATGGAAAAAAAGTGGTGGAACCTTCAAAGTCAAACACCACCCAAACGCTGACAAGAGAGTTCAAATCAACATTTTCAGTAAAAAGCAAGTTCAAACCAGAGACTTGTGCCACTACAGTGTAGTCAGCAACTTTTTTTTTTTTTTTTTGGTCACAATACAGTCCATACAAAACACAATCTATAAAGAAGTACTAAACGGTACTTTTTGTGGGTGTATGTTTTTGTGTGTTTTTTGAAGGAGTGTGTGAGATCGGTGACGGTTTCTGGAATGTGCGAAATCGCAAGGGCTGGAACTGCTACATGCCCTCCAAAAATACGACGTTAAACAATTTCATATTGGCATTGTAACCTGTCTGTCAATCATGTTTGTTTTTTTTTACATGGGGAATTTGTGCCCCCTTGTGGAGATATAGAGATCTTCGAGAGATTTAATGTTGGAAACGTCATTGTCAAGGAAGTGCGAAAATGGCTAACGATCGATTGTTACGATGTTCTCAACTTCAAATGAGCTAATATTGTATCAGAATAACTCAGAATCTCAGAATAATGTTGGTGCTATCGTTCGGGTCTACTTCAGGTTCAACCCTGGAGAAGCCACGGGATCAAATTTGGCCCCCTATAAATTCTGCTACTCAAATGCTACCCTTAAATTCCAAAGGGTCAAATTTGGCCCTAATCGTAAATTAGGATTAAAGCATTAAATATTTGAAAAAACATATATTTTGGTGTTCAGTGAACATATAGCAGCAATTTAATGTATAATTCATCATTTTCCAAAGAAGAAAAGGGTTCTTGGGTTCTCCAGGGTTAAGGTATTTATGCCCTCTGTTTCCTGTTTCCAGCGATGAAGGTGTGCGCCATTGTAGTTAGGACTGCTGCCGAAATTGAACCCAACACGACATGCTATCTTGCCACATTACACCATTATTGTGCGAAAAGCTTGGATGAGTTCCTTTCCTCTTCACCCTTGGATGCGTGCGGGTGCGTACGTTTGACAGAACATAGTCGACTGCCTTGTCATACGCAACATGTAAGGAAAAAAAATAACCACACAACAATGTGAAGAGACCGGCCATCACTTCAAACTGAATATAAAAAAAAAATGTTTCGCTCAAGTAAGCTTCAAAAAGCAAAAGCTGCTGCGAAGGAAAGAACTGATTCCGCAACCCGTACTAAAAATGAGGCACGTACACAAAAGTTTGACAGTATGCAAAGCCAATCACGTCCAGCCTAACACATTGAGATCCCCTCAGAGTCCTGTTGACGAGAAAGCCACGTTAGCCGCGCGTCTAAACGGACTTCTGTGTTTGCCTAAGTAATGGTAATTGTAAGGCAGACAATGTGAAAATGTCAACCATTTCAACAGCATAGCACGCACGGCCGTTACGGTGCTTCTTTTTTATCTCCCACCAGCCGCGGATAGCTGTGGGTATTTAATTGGATAGGAGGCACGCTGAGCTGAGATGAGAAGCTTAGTGGCGAGGGTTAGCAACTCGCACTTAAAGATGTTCAGCTTAATTCCCGGAGCGACCCCACTAGTCATCATTCTCAGCTAGCCTCTGCCCCTAATAAGTTCATTAGCTCAGCGTTGAGTCACAAGAGCACAATGTATTTCTTGTGGCGCATATTAGCAATTGTACGTAATAACCACTGAATGACTTGACTCTGCCTGCTGTGTGGAACCGGCCATTCGTTTCGGCTTTGGTGAGGTTCTGCCGCAGCCGTGTTGATGTCGTGCATTGATGATGGAAACCAATTTTAATAATTTGCGGACTCAGATTTGCATTTCTGTGTGCCTTGGAGCAGCGAAATGTCTGGCCGACAAGGTGACGCAGTGTACAACCTAAGCTGGTTGTGGATGAGAAAAGCAGTTAACCTTGTGCTAGCTTCGGCTATTTCAAAGCTTTGCTAGTCTTGCAGAGAAGTTGTACGAAACAACACACACAAACATCGAGACACTTTACGACACTGAAAGTGATGCTTGGCCTTGCTTATTGTATTACTTGTTCTGCCACACAAAAGACCAGTTAGCACACCTGCATTATTCTTTATTTGTGGCTTGTCTCACATTGACGATCTTAAGAATCAGTATGTGTGACAGTGTACAGATACAGGTGCCTCACTTTAGAGGAGCCAAGAGGGTCAATGAGCTTTTTCTTTTTTTATAACTGAAGCATCTCCGGTACTGGAGTTATTCCGCACCAAGGACGCGTTTGTAGTCCACACCTGCAGTTCAACTCCACCAGAGTGCAAGCTAACCAACCAAACTTATCAAGGTAGATATGATGTTATATGTAGCCTTCATTGCAAAACCACAAAAATGGTATGAATGCATGAAAGAACCGGCGGAGCTGCGGAAGAAAGCGGAAATGATTCATTTTCAGAGGTAACTAAACTCAGTGGGGCGAGACGCTGTCTGCCAACGCCACATGCGGGACTGTAAATAAGACAAATGTTCCTTCCTATTGCACTCCCGCGCTTCATCTTTTTGATTTTGTCTGCATGCGGATTGTATGGCATTCAGGAAATGAGGTGAATATGGTACAGTATTGGCCACCACTCTGTCTCCTTTTTTATGGGCCTGGAATTGGATTAGCTGCCCATTTTCCTGTTTTCTGTGATAGGACTTCTGAATGTTCGATAGATTCATAATTTACAACTCTTGACATAATTTGCTGTCAAGAGTTGAAGGTTTTCCTTCATTCAAAAAAATGTGCAAAACATTTTTATTGCGACGCATTAGATGCGTGCGCGCGCACACACACACACACACACACACACACACACACACACACACACACACACGCACACACAAAAGACAAAGATTATATATAAAAAAAAA
>CAAKHF010012069.1:0-15417 GCA_901007745.1 Hippocampus kuda
AAACGTTTTTTTTTTGGTTGGGTTTTTTTTTTTTTTGCTTAGACTTCCCAATTTCAAGATTTATTGTGTTATCCTTCATCGAATGTGGTTTACACAAGGGCGCACATGAGCTTTTCAGCCTCATCTGCGCACGTTCTTCTAAGACCCAGGGATTCCGTGCTTTATGGCTCCTCTTCTATTTGGCGCATCAAATAGCAATTCAACTCCAGCTGGCGTCACTGGAACAAATGGCTTTCACTTACAATGTGCTCATTTTCTTCCCAGTTCTTCTGTGGATGAAAAAAAGAAAGAGCACAAGCTGTGTTTCCAACTTTTCTTTGTTGCAATTTTTTTTTGTACTTATACCAGCATGAAGTTTTTGTGTACTAGAGCAGCGTACTTTTACATTTGACCGGCGACGATATTAAGCAAGCGATGCCACGAAAAGTTCTCCTGAATGCAGTCGCGCTGACGGTTGAAGGCAGCCGTCCGTTTCCTCCCTCGCTGCCGTGTTGCCTCGCTTCGTGGCCTCTGTAATTAGGCTCCTGCTGCTGGAGGCCGCATAACCTTTGGCCAATTAGACAGCCACCGCCAGAGCTTTCTCTCCTTCGCCTCGTCACACCCGTCACGTCCTTTCCTAGAATTGGACCAAAAATCAGTCCTTGTTTTCACAGGTGGCGAAGGTACTCAACAATCTGTACAGACACTTACGTAATAAATAAATAAATAAATAAATACTGATTCAACTCTGACCAGAACAAAGTTGGAAGTGACAATGTATTCCCCTGATCTCTTTCATTCATTCATTCATCTTCCGAACTGCTTCATCCTCACGAGGGTCACGGGGGGCGCTGGAGCCTAACCCAGCTGTCTTCGGGCAGTAGGCAGGGGACACCCCGAATTGGTTGCCAATCACAGGGCACACAGAGACGAACAACCATGCACGCCCACACCCACACCTAGGGACAATTTAGAGTGACCAATCAGCTTGCCATGCATGTTTTTGGAATGTGGGAGGAAACCGGAGTACCCGGAGAAAACCCACGCAGGCCCGGTGAGAACATGCAAACTCCACACAGGGAGGCCAGAGCTGGAATTGAACCCGGTACCTCTGCACTGTGAAGTCGACGTGCTAACCACTGGACTACCGGGCCGCCCCCTGATCTCTTTGAACCCGGAAAATCTGCGCGATTGACACCCGTGCCAAAATAGATTGTACTTGCCTATAGATGTCACAAGATGGTGCCAAATCACTCGTTTTGTCGAAGTGAAACTCCTCATCTCACTTCAAAACAGACCCTTGCCACCAAGATGGTGGTAAAGCACCACTTTTGTCCACATGTAACGCCTCAACTCTCTCCGACATACAAGATGCCACAAAACTGTCAGAGTGAATCTCCTCAATTCACCTCACCGTAGTTCTTTGGCAACAAGGTGTCACAAAATGATGGCAAAGCACAACTTTTGTCGAAACGCCTCAACTAACTTCAACCCAGTTCTGAGACATAAAGAAACTGGTTTGGTTAAAATGAAACTCTTCAGCTAACTTCAACATACCGGTAGTTCCTTGGCACCACGCTGCCACAAGATGGTGGCAAAGCTCCGTTTTTGTCTGAATATCATTTCCTCAACTCACTACAACATAGTTCCTTGGCTCTAAGACCAGTAGTAGTCACTTTTCCGGCTTTTGGTAAGAGCCTAAATGAGCCGCCAGCATCCCGAGCGTCGAGACACCACCTGGCTCCACGGCCCACCAACCAGCAAGGGAATTTGAGCTTGTCGGACCCCTTAAAAGAAGTGCCTCATTGTCTAATTGTATGTGCCGGATTGTAAATGCGCAGCTCAAGTTAATTTGGGAACCGTATCGGCGTCTGCCCAGTGTTTTGGGCGGTTTTGGACCATTGGCGAGCAGCTGGCTTGTCTGTCGGGGAAATCATGACAGTTTGAGGCCATTCTCGCATTTTCTCTCACTCCTCGCTCCTGCTGAGGTCGGCATTTGAAGCAGCCTACAATTGAGGGCTGCTTTTAGCGGTTGCGTGTGACGTCGGTCGATATTCGCGCGAGTCCTGCCTGTTTGGCTCAAGCCCGGCCTGGGTGATTATCTAACTTGCACTTTATGTGCACCCCGGCCATCCTTTTCCTGTCCTGCTTGTCCCCATTTCACTCAATTAGATCAAGTCCCTCGATGGGGTTTGGTGTTTTGGTTTCCTTTGGACTTTTTAAATTCACTTAGTTATAATCAGGTTTTATTTTTGGAAAAGGGTTTATTTTAGTTTAGTTTTTACAATTTTTAGTTTTTTTTCCCATCTGGAGTGTTTGTTGAGTGCAAGAAAACTTAGTTATAATCAGGTTTTATTTTTGGAAAAGGGTTTATTTTAGTTTAGTTTTTACAATTTTTAGTTTTTTTTCCCATCTGGAGTGTTTGTTGAGTGCAAGAAAAAAAAAAAGAATTGTCCAATAAAGTAAAATAAACTATTCTGCAATTCACAAAATCACTCGATTTAAAATGAATGCCAAAAGCTCATGTGCTATTGAAAAGGGGAAAAGGAAGGACATTTTTGCTATCATCACAGTTGGTTTGAGTGAGTTTGATAAACGCTATGCGTGGTATCACTTAGTGCTCATATTTTTTTGAAACCATTTTCATTTTGATTATGTTTCTGAAAATGTTTTTCCGTTGTAATTATTTTCCCAGCCAACGAATGAATTTTGATTGTCTCCCCTTATAGCAAATCCTGCGCCATTCCCGTACAAACGCCAGCAAGGTCATCTTCCTGATCACCGACGGCTACTCCAATGGCGGCGATCCTCGCCCCGTGGCGGCGGCTCTGAGGGAGCGCGGCGTGGAAATTTTCACGCTGGGCATCTGGCAGGGCAACATCCGAGAGCTGCACGACATGGCCTCTCACCCCAAGGACCAGCACTGCTACCTGCTGCACAACTTTGCCGAATTCGAAGCGCTGGCTCGCCGGGCGCTGCATGAAGGTAAGAGGTCGGGCAAATTAAGCCTATGGCAATTTTTTTTTCTTTTTTGGTAGAATGGAGCAAAACATTTTCCATCTTTTTTTATGACAAATGTTAGGATGAGCTGAACAACTTAAAAAAAAAAAATCTGTAAACCCACCTGACGGACTTTAGGATCGGATTGCACACGTCTTTCCATTGGCTGCTTTATGTGATATAAGGTCACTTCCACCGATGCCAAAGTTACATTTGCCCTGACAATATTAAGGGTTAAATATGTCCGGCTGCCTTAAAAGTGAAGTGAAGTCTAGATATTCTACTATTATATACGGTTATTAATATTATATATTTGGTTTCTGTTATAAACACAAACTGTAGACTTTTTTTTTGATAAAAATATTTACTTACTGTATGTTAAGTCAAAATAATGCTGTCTTTATTTTTAATAACAAAACTTCATTATTAAATGTCACTGCTTCCGATTCAGTCTGGGCAAAACCCCGTGTCACTTTTAAGCAGAGCTGTAACCACTAAAGTAACTTGTAGTCTAACCAAAATCTAAAAAATAAAAACGTACGTTACTTTGAAAGTCAAGTAAGCAATAAAATAACAAATGTACTTTTTCAAGGTGGTGACTTGAAGAATGTCCAAACATTTTCAGATGGAAACGGTTGAGGTGTGTTGCGCTTTCAAGTCATGCCAGCAGTCATGAAGAAGGAGTGGGGATTCCCATGGCAGGACGTTTAGCAGATAACAAGCCGTTCTCCGAAAAGACACTTTGAAATGTGCTCGATTCAAAGTGTGTACAGGAACACAAAATCTAAATAATTACACGCTTTATATTATAAACAAAAGACATCATTCCTTCTTGCAATTCACTAGCGCTAGCTTAATGCTAACAGATAATGCAAAAGGCCATCGATGGGCTGACAAATGGCATTATTGCCCAAGTATAAGCGATGAAATTAGAAAGATTCAAAACCCAAAATACTTTTCACATTTTAGGGGTAGAATTTTGCAGACAAAATGAATTTAATCCATTTGGGGAAACGGCTGAGAAATAACACAATGTAGAAAAACTGTAAATCCCGAGCACCGACTTGCAGGCTGTCTGCCTGAAGTGGGGAGACGCAGTCGTAAAAGATCAGAGGCAGACTCGGATGAGGCCGTGGGAACCCAGAAAGCAGCTCCAGTCTCGCTGCGTCTCTTGCACGTTTGTCATGAAGTCGGCAAGGAAGCCTCCAAGTGCACTTGGAGGCTTTCAGTCACATGCTTGCTCACTTGTCACATGAGTGGGAACGAGACGTCTTGATGTTGGATGGATTTTAATGCCTCCCCCTCAAATTTCCCAAGATCTCCCTACGGGCAGCTACATTCAGGAGGATCTGTCCCGATGCTCATCCTTGTGCGAGGCCGGTCGCGACTGCTGCGACGTGATGGCCAGCTGCAAGTGCGGAACGCACACTGGCCGCTATGACTGCATCTGCGAGAAGGGATACTACGGCAAGGGTCTGCAGCACGAGTGCACGGGTGGGTTACACCGAAATTGGCCCTATTGCGTGTGTGTACAGTATATGTATATGTATATGTATATGTATATGTATATGTATATGTATATGGGCGGCCCGGTGTTCCAGTGGTTAGCTCGTCGACCTCACAGTGCAGAGGTCGTGGGTTTGATCCAGCCTTCCTGTGTGCATGTTCTCCCCGGTCCTGCGTGGGTGTTTTTCCGGGTACTCCGGTTTCCTCCTACATTTCAAAAACATGCATGGCAGGCTGATTGAACACTCTAAATTGTCCCGAGGTGTGGGTGTGACCGCGGATGTTTATTTGTCTCTGTGTGCCCTGCAATTGGCTGGCAACCGGTTCAGGGTGTCCCCCGCCTACTGCCCAAAGACAGCTGGGATAGGCTCCAGCACCCACCATGACCCTTGTGAGGATAAAGCGGTTCAGAAAATGTATGTGTGTGTGTGTGTGTGTGTGTATATAATATATATAAAATAAAGTTACAATTTAGCAAGAGAACCAAGTCTGCCAGAAGGATGTCGGAATTAATGATTAAGATACATTTTCTCCAGATAAAAAGTCACCATCTTCCACATGTTAAAATCCAAATTTAATGAGGCATCAAAGTCATATTGTGACAAGTGAATTGAAACGCCACAAAAGACCGCATTGGGAGAATGTCTGCTGAAGGGGCCTCAACCTCATCCCTGTCACAAGTGATATAGCTGATGAACTTTGTTCGCGCGTTGGCCTCAATCGCGTCAACCCAGCAAAGGAAGGCCATGATGAAGTGCGCGGCGTCGTGACAGATTCCCTCAACCCGCTTGATTTACGTCGTCTCTTTAAGCCCCATCTTGTGTTTCCGTGGCGTCGTCGGTCGCACTGAAAGTCCACACTGGCAGGTGGTCTCGTTGTCTTTAAAAGTTCATTGCATTGGGGAGAAACAAACTTGTGTGCGCGTGCACGCGTGTGTGTGTGTGATTGCAAACGCAATGACTAACAGATGCACTGGCTCCAGAGTGAGTGATTGAGTAACTGTTGCCTTTAAGAGCTCGCTTTGATACAGTCAGACTCTAAAAGCCAGTGTTTTTTAACGCTTATTGAGTGGAGGTCATATATCTTTCAGGAGAAAAATCTCGCGGCACTCCACCAAATCAAAATGTCACAAAAAAATACATACACGACATGAAACCCCATGATGTTGGTGGTTCAACGTTCGCAGATTTCACGTGGGCACACAACCTACCAAAGAAGAGACATCTTGAGCAGAAAACAAGCTTCTTGCTTGGAGCTTTTCTGTCCTTCAGTAATCAGCAGTTGAACATGGGTTGGTTTCACCAAAAATGCCCGTTTCTGACCAAAAAGCAAAGAAAACAGGACATTTTGCTGTTTTGCTGTTGTGCCAACCCCCCCCCCCCAAAAAAAAAAGAAAGAGTGAGAAAGCTGCAAAATAATTATTACTTACAGATAGAGTGTACAACGTATCAAACGCACTGACTCACAGCCTGGCTCCACTTGAAAGTAGTTCTTTTACATGTGCTTCGTCATTCACTTCTTTTCTCACAACACCGCTGCACATTTTGCCATTTTGTACGATCTAGCACAACAAATACTCTTTATGCCATACATATACTGTCATTACCCATGAATAATAGGCCCGTGTTCTTGCATTGGATACTGTTTTAGTCATTTTAGTAAGCTATGGGTTATTTTACTTTTAAAACTACTACTTTTACTTTAAAACTACTTTTAAATGTTTTTTAGTTCACTTGTTTGCTCTTAAATTGTATACTTTTAATTATGCAAAGCACATTGAGTTAGCTTGTGTATGAAATTTGAAATTAAACCCGCCCAGGACTTCAGACCGCCTCTAAATTTTGCCCCTTAAATTTATAATTACACTTAAAAAAAAAAAAAAAAAAAAGTTCAACAACCCCAGGTACTTGGGCACAAATACACCTGACCGGCTTTTAAGTTTCCACTTTTGATGTCGTGGAGATGGAGCCACCGTTTAGCTCAAGTGAGCCCGGCCGAATGAAGCCGAGTTTCTGTGTGGGTTCTGGCCACTGTGTGTGCGTCACTGCTCAGCTTTTTAGACAGGCGCAGCAAAACGCTGCTGCCAGAGTCAAGCCTCCTTCTCTGCAGTGCGCGCTCCCGTGTGTGTTTGTATCGGTATGTATGTGAGTGGCTTCAGGTGGGTTAGCCGTCTAGACCAGTGGTTCTTAACCTGGCTTCAGTCTCATGGGTTCGACGGAGCCTCTGCCATGGAGGTTAAGACACACCCAACTCAACATGTCAATTAGTTATGACACGCCCGCTGCAGATGATCACATAACATTGCTTGTCCAATCAGTGCTGGAGGAAATATAGTTTGCTCAGTCGTCAACGAGTGACTGCCGCGATAGTACATTATAATAATAATAATAATAAATTACATTTGTAAGCGCCTTTCAAAACACTCAAGGACACTGTACAACCAAGAACAGATAATAAAACAACAGATAAAATAAAATAAAAGTAAATAAATAAAAATAAAAAGATTTAAAAAGATTTAAGGCACATTGTGCGATTTTTTTCTTTTAATGTTTAAATACATGCTAACTATGACGAGCAAAAAAAAAAGTATGCCATCAGACGATTAGGTAAACATGGATTCAAATGCATCACAGAAAGTGATGGGAGTCAGCGTCCTATCTGCATGATTTGTCATGCCAAGTTGAGCAACTCAAAACTGAAGGAACACTTCTTGAATCACATTTTTATGTTTCACTAATGAAGGGTTCCGTGAATGTGCATATAAACTGGTTGGGTTCGGTACCTCCAACAAGGTTAAGAACCACTGGTCTAGACTCTGAGGTTTGCGGGGGGTGTTGGTCCTTTTTTCCAAAAACATCAGTGCTGTCAGTGGGGCTATTATTTTTATTATGATTATTGGCTGCACAATTTGGTTGGAAGCCCTATCCAAATCCCCACTGTGTAGAGCAGCATTGTTTATCGACCCATACAAGCCAAGAGAAAGTGAACCCCCCCCCCCAAAAAAAAAAAAACACATCAGTGGAATTTCAGCAAAGACAAAAGGCCTCATTTCGACACAGTTGCCGGACTGTGACAAACGGGGCATTGTCACCTCTTCAACATCTGTGATGGAGAGGACTGGGGAAGTGGTCCAGACCGACAAGGACCGACAGTCAAACTGGGTCTGTGGCCTCTTGTGGAGCCTGCGGGGAATGACAGCAGCTCTGGACTTTGTGTTCTTGCGGTGTCCTTAAACTCACTCGGTAGCAACTCCTGGAAAGCTGAGCTTGATTTTCCACACATGGACAACTCTCGGGGGGTTTTCGGCACCGGTTTCATCCATCGAGACGCATTTGTGGATATCTGTCGTTACAGGACGCAGGAAAAAGTCTGAAAGACGCACACCAGAAAATGAACCAGGTGTCTGCCATTTCGGTGTGAATCAGTTACTCTGGAGCCAAACTCCAGGAAGAGGGGCCTTGCAGCAGCCCCTGATACCAGTTACGGCTAAAAACACAAATTTCAGTGGACGTGTTTGTCATAACAAGATTAGCGAAAAAGTCAGAAGGATCCGTACCTGAAACAGAACAGGAGGTCAGCCATTTTAGGTTAATGCAGCCATCTTGGTGCCAAATGCTGGGAAAAAAAGGCCTAGAAAGTTTGAAAAAAAAAAAAATCTGCCCCTTACACCAGTTCCACTGAAGAAGAAAAATGTTG
Organism: Hippocampus kuda; assembly: GCA_901007745.1. Taxonomy (NCBI): domain Eukaryota; kingdom Metazoa; phylum Chordata; class Actinopteri; order Syngnathiformes; family Syngnathidae; genus Hippocampus; species Hippocampus kuda. Next base: position 8,182 of record CAAKHF010012069.1, read on the forward strand.
CGGCACATGTCTGTCATACACAGATGCACGAAAAAGTCTCAGACCCATCCCTAAAATTGAAAAGGAAGTCAGCCATTTTGTTGTGGAGAAGACAGTTTATGGGCAAATTCTCTAAAAAAAAAAAAAGGACCATAGGAGCCCCCCGGACTCCAGTTTCACAGATCGGCACAAAATTTGGCGACCGTGTCTATCATAACAGCATGCACAAAAACGTCTCACGGAACCATGGATGAAATTGAACGGGGAAGCACTCACCGAGGGGACAAATTCTGTGAAAAAGGGGCCTGGCAAGATCACAATTAGCCCCCACAACACCAGTTTCACCCAAGGACATGCAATTTACTGTCCACGTGGTGGTTCAAAGTGAACATTTCCAAAATGTCTTGCTCTGGAAAGGCTGAATCCCCCCCTCCCCCCCCCCACACCCCTTCACCGCCCCCACATCCCCAAATTCACTACTCCCAGCACAAGGATGAAAGTGGCCTTCTGTTTTCAGTAATTTACAGTTGGATGCTGTAATAAGTCAGCCTTCTGCACCTAAGGAGTGGGTCTGTTTTCATAAACAGTAAGGACTCTCTGTTACCTCTCGCCTGTGTAAACCTTCAATCCCCCCCACACGGCATCAGGAACTGTAAACCATCTGGACAGCGTGCCCGTCTCCTTCCAGCGTCTTGTTTCTCTGGGGCCGAAGCGACGGCCTTATTTGCAGATCTGGTGCGGCGGTGAAAACACACATCACCTCCATGTTTGGCGACTCAATGACTCGTGCTGCCGTTTCTTCTTGTTTCAGCGTCAGGGCTACAAACGGGCCGGACAACACCACAAACAAGTACGTTTATATATCTATTAATGAACGGTACCGGTGGCCTTTGCGCACCAACATTAGCCTATCCATCATGTAAGGTTTACGTGGGACCCAGAGGTCCGGTCTGGTCACCACTCAGAGCTTTTGCTTTTTCCAAGTGTTTATTTACACCGTGGCCCACGCGCACCGTGGGCCTTTTTGTCACTTGTTTCCCAGCACACTGCTGCCTGTAATCAAGCTCACCAGTCTGGAGAGCTGCCCGTGTTTGTACAGTTGTTTTGCGGTTGGCCTCACTCTCCCCGCCGAAGCCCAGCGTTCCCGTAGTCTGTAATAAGCGAGCGGGATGTGCACTTTGTCCTTGGGAGGCTGCGAGAGCCATCGTCGCTCTTGCGATGAGCTCGGGATCGCTTGACTTCCTCCTTGAAATTGCCTCTTAGTGTGTGTGTGTGTGTGTGTGTGTGTGTGTGTGGTGGAGGAGGGGGGGTAGAAAATGGCCATTCTCACTGGATCCCGTTCCTTCGTGCAATGGTAAGAGGTCCAACATGTCAAATCACACTCATTGATGTGTGCCGAGTTGGAGCAAATGTATATACAGGCTGTGTTAACACCAAATAAAACCACCATTTTAGTCTCCACGCCCCCGCACCTTCCCTACCCCCTGTCAGACTTTGGCTTGAATGTGTTCCGCAGGCCAGACTATACACTTTGATTGTCCATTTCCAGTGTCTATTTATGCACATGTTAAGTCTGACTTATGAGTGGAACGTCTCTCTCGCAAGACTCTGGAATTTAGGAGCCGGCTTCATTGAATGTCTGCCGTGAGAGGGCCTTTGACCACAAGCGAGCCCACTGAGCCATGCCAGGGTAGTCCAGAGAGAGGATGAGATGGATCAAAACTTTGGCAAAGGACGAGCCCTGGAATTTGCCCACAATTACTGCTTGGACACCCAAAAGGCCGACTTCCCGTTCAGTTTCGTTGATGGGTCCTTGAAACTTTTTAAGACGTCATCTTATGGTAGGCATGTCCACCAAATTCCGTGACGATCGATGTCACTGGTGACACACTGGTGTCGAGGGTTTCTAAGTCGACACCCTGCTTTTTCATGGAATTTGGCCGCTTCACCACAAAATGGCCGACTCCTTCTTCACTTTCATTCATAGTTTCGTTCTGCAGCCGGGCGTGATTGACATGTCCACTAAATGTTATGGTGACTGATGAAACTGGTTCCAGATCCCGTTTTTCATTGCCCCTGGCCAAAAAATGCATGCTTCAAGCCAAAATGGCTGGCTTTCTGTTCAGTTTTTGGCAAGAGTCTGTCAGACTTTTTTGTATGTCATGACAGACATGTCCACCAAATTTTGTGTAGATTGGTGAAAGTGGTGCCTGGGGCTCATTGTCAACCCCCCCCCCCCACCCCCATAACATTGCAGGCCCTTCTTTCATGGAATTTTGTCTCCAAAATACCCACTTCAAACCAAAATGGCCGACTTCCCATTCATTTTCATTCATTGTTACTTGAGACTTTTTCATGCGTCCTTTGATGACAGATTTGTCGACTGAATTTCGTGGCGATTTGTGTGTTTTTCTTTTTCTCCCCACGTTGCAGGCTCCTTTTTCAGGCCCCAGAATGTCTGCTTTTCTTAAATTCATTTTCCTCACGTACTGCAGGAGAGTCTGGAACATATCCCCTGCAATAATGTGGGATTCACTGCTTGTATCTGTATGTCCACACTCGTTGTTCTCATGACCAATAAACATGTCAGGGCACCGAAACAACCCGCAGAAAACCAAACTTGTGACGTTTGATCCGTTCCGTCCTTTGGCCTACTTTGTGGGGAAACTCAGATTAGCCGTCGACGCTGCAGCGGTGACATGGCAGAATTTCGATTTCCCCCATCTGGAATCGGCCGGCTTCGGTTGCAGAATAAAATAAACCAGATGTCGACTTGGACCAGATGTGCAGACGTATTTCCGTCGGTAACATCAAATTGTGAGATTTGCTGCCTTGCAATTAGATAATTTGTGTCGAAGATAAGAGGTGGGAAGCCGCGTTTGTAATTGCACCGTGTGGATGGCCGTGCGTTTTCTAGCATGTGTTTGTGGATTTTGTGGCAGTTGGCCTGCGAGTGTACACCGGGACCTACGAATATGACCCTCCGAGCTGAAACCGCCCTCTCTATGTTGGTCACTGCGGCGCCTCTGGATAAACCTTTCGTCTTCGGCCCAGTCTTTTTTTAGGCCGGTCTAATCGAAATGTTCTCGTGTGATTGTAACGTTGGCTCCTCGCTTATGAGCTGGCCTGCACTTTGTTTTGCGTTTTCCTTTTTTTTCCTCCACTTCCCAGTTCTGCCTCAGAGAATAATTACCCCGCTCCAGCCGTGAAATCTAGTCTAGGTTAGTTTGGGAAGCTGAGGCTGCTTTTTCCTGAGGGCCTCGTACTTACCATCAAGTTTGTTTTTAACGGCTTCAACCCCTACGACTTCCAAGATTTAAGATTTTGTTTGTTAGCACTCGCAGTATTCTGTGTTGCCTTTTTTACCATTTCCGCTTGTTTGTTTGCTAACTTAAGTCTCTTAGCTTCATGCTAACATGCAGTGGGAATCTCCATAGATGGGCTAAGCGAAATTAACTTCCCCGACGTTTGAAACTGTCAAACAACTGACAAAACTCAAGTCACATGCGTATATTCTCTGCTCTACGGCAACAACTAGCACGACTGGGGTTTGGCCATGGTTTACTTTGTTGTTGACTCTCTATGACTTGAATTTAATAAAGCGTCACTTTTTTGTTTTTTAATTGTTGAATGAAAGACTGTGAGCCAATCAAAGCAGAAAGTCTTTCTGCTTTCTGCTCATCTGCCTGTTGACGCCCTACTTCCTCTCTAAATAAAGGCCTCGACGTCTGGCTGCTGTGTAATTCCGAGCGCCGCGACGTCCAAACACAATGGCTGCAGATTCATTATGTGGCCTGTGGCGTGCTGATACATTTCAAAAGGAAATTCATTCTTTTGTCGTTCATCACTTCCTGCTCATCCCGCCCATCTTGGCTTGATGCCTGCTTGAACAGGCCAGAGAGTCTGCGCTTGCGGAACTGTGCGTGAATTTGTGTGTCTGTGTGTTTGTGTGTGTGTGTTTGTGTGTGTGTTTGTGTGCGTCCATCTGTTGTGTGCACGGTAAGCCAAAACATGCAACCTTTCGGGATTTTGGCCCCAAATGGGTGCTTCAAACCAAAATAGCAGACATCCTGTTCAATTTCAGGCTTGGTTCCATGCGACTCTTTTGTGCGGCATATTAGGACAGACATGTTGACTGAATTTCCAGACTGCTCTTGTCATGGAATTTGGCCCCAAAATGCCTGCTTCAAACCAAAATGATTTCTTGTTAAATGTCACGCAAGGGTCCTGAGACTTTTTCATGCGTCGTGTTATGACAGACATATTCAACCAATTTCGTGTCATTGTGTGAAACTGGTGACAAGGTTTTGTTTTTGTTTTTTTGAGCTTTCCAGGTCTACTCTTCCTGTTTGATTTCAAACATGGGTCCTTGAGACTTTTCCAGGTGTCATCTTATGACAGACATGTCCACGAAATTTGTTGTTTGGTCAAATCGGCATCAGGGACTATTAATTTTTTCTAACTTTCCAGGCCTCTTTTTACATGAGAATATGATCCCCAAGTCACTGCTTCAAACCAAAATGGTGGACTTCCTGTTCAGTTCTCGGCATGAGTTTTTTGTGTTTCCTGTTATGACAGACATGACCACCCAATTTTGTGTCAATTGATGAACCTAGTGTCAGAGGTTAATATTTTCCAACTTTCCAGGGCCCATTTGTTATCCCTTTACAACCTGAGCCTTTAAATCTGAACGTGTCGGCGGCGCGAAAATTGTCGCCGCCGACACGTTCTGAAGGGTTAAGGAGCTCGGGCCGAATAAACTCTGCTTTAAACCAAAATGGCCGACTTCCTGTTCAATTTCAGTTATGGGTCCTTGAGACTATTTCATGCGTTGTCTTACAACAGACATGTCCACCGAAATTTGTGTTTTTCGCTGAACCTGGTGTCAGGGGCTAATATTTTCACAACTTTCCAGGTCCCTCTTTCTGGAATTTGCTCCCAACATGGTTGCCTCAACCAAAATGGCCGTCTTCCTGTTCATTTTCAGACGTGGCTGAAATTGTCCACCGAATCGACACTCAGCCTTATGACTTGACCGCCACTGGATGAGTTGTCATCAAACAGTCGTGTTGCGTCTTTATTCTTCATGCTTGACATCAGCACTATTGCGAGTTGTAAACAGCTCGGAAGGGAAACACATAATGTGTCTCATTGCTTAAGGCCTACAAATCCCGTCTAATATCCCCTGTGGAGAGTTTTTTTTTTTTTCTTCCCCCTTGCATATTTTTCCATCTCGCGTTCATGTGTAAATATGTGCGTGGGTGTGGACGTGCAAAGTTTATGACTGACAATATTAAATAGTCCCAAGAAAATGGGGCGCCTCAGCATCCTGTTTTTAATCTAGTGTGATCCCCAAAGTGATTTAAGACCTGATGGCATTGCAGACTAGTGGATAGTGTTGTGTTATTTTTGTGATTTTGTCTTCAAAATGGCGCCGCGTGAGTGGCTGCCTTTCCAGCAGCTCCTATATTTTGTTGTTCTACTTCTTCCTTTCATAACTTTGCTGCTGTGAAATGGGAATTTCTCCATTGCGAGACTAATAAAGGTATTCTTATCTTATAGTAGCTCTGTCTCAATGGCTCTAGAAACTGACTGGACGGATGCATTTGAAACCTTTCTGAATGTCATGAGCTGCTTTCTTGTGTCTTGTTTGGTGCTTATCTTGGATCTTTTTGGCATTTTTGTTTGTTTGTTTTTTTTAAAAGCATGCCCACCTGGGACCTACAAACCGGAGGGAACACCCGGCGGTTCCAGCACCTGCCTGCCATGCCCGGACCAACAGCACACCTCCCGGCCCGGCAGCACCTCACTAAGCGACTGCATCTGCAAACCGGGCTACCAGCGAGTGGACTTGAGCTGCCAGGGTGATTGCAAGGATCAGTGGCACGTTTGTGTCAACTAAAATGTTGACATGAGTCGCTCCACATGGCTCGTGGAAAAAATCAAATCAAATCAAAAAAGTCATTGACCGATTCAAACACTCAAATGTTTTGCTGATTCAGGACATTATTATACAATACAATACATGCTGATTTATATAGCGCTTTCACAACAGCGGCACCTGTATTGGACAATTTAGTACCTTCCCCAATTGATAACGGTCCCCAAATTCACACTTTTACCAAAATTCAACATTTTGCGCAAAAAATATGGGTTTTTTTTTTCAATTTTACCTCCTTGCAAATTTTCCAAAACCAAATTCCTGATTGATAATTTTTACTTTCTAAAAAATAAATCATGCAGAAATTGAAAAAAATGTACCTGCTCCTTCCCTATTTTGAGAGTGATTCAAACCATTCCAATTGCAAACTGTTGAGTTTTCACATTCCCCTAAATTCCCACATTTGATAGTTTTCCACATTTTCCTTGTTTCCAAGTTCACAAATGAATGCTGATATATTTACCTCCTGCATCCACGTTTCTCAAACAAATCCAAATTTGCCCAAGTCTTGCATTCGACAGTTGGACATTTTCGCCTTCAATCACCACATTTCTTCTTTTTGGTTTGTTCACCCCAGTGGTCCACTGCCCTTCACTGTCCCCCCCGCAAAACGGCTTCTTCATCCAGAACGTATGCAACAACCACTATGACGCGGCCTGCGGCGTCAAATGCCTGCCGGGATTCGACCTTCACGGTACGGGCATCCGGCTGTGCCAGGCGGATGGCACCTGGTCGGGCTCGCCCGCCTCCTGTAGACGTGAGTGTAAACTCGATTTGATTCTTCAGCGTGTCGCACGATCTCATATTGACTGAACTGCTTCAGTAAGAAGTCGAAACACACTCAGGATTAGAGTCCACGGTGACATCTATCCATCCATGCGTTTTCTGATCTGCTTTATCCTCACAAGGGTCGCAGGGCTGTTGACAATTTTTCAAAATGTATTTTTGGCCCTTGTGAACATATGTGGGACACCACCTCACGTTTTTGAGCAATAAAACATCCAACAATTAAACATTGCACATGAATAGCATCACTTTTGTTCAAAAAAAAGTTTATTTCCTGTATTTCAGATTTACACTGCAATCGGAAATGACTCCATACATCAGATTTTAAAAGCATTAAAAAGTTAGAAGGAAGTCTAAAAAACAAACAAACAAACAAACAAAAACGATGGGGGCGTGTCGGTCGCGTGTTGTGTCATTAGCAGCAGACAGGCACCCTCTTCCTTGGAGACCCCCTCCCTCAGGTCTAAAAAGCTGAGAGGTCCTGTCAAATGACTGAACGGAAGATCATACACGTATACTAAAAATGATCA
>CAAKHF010012070.1:0-15266 GCA_901007745.1 Hippocampus kuda
AATTATCTCTCCATTCACTTCCGCCACTGTTTGTCCTCATTCGGGTCACGGGTAAGCAGGATCCCATGCCATCTATCTGACTTTGGGTTTGAACCCCAAAATTGAAATCTGTCATGCAGAGTTGCTCACTCATTCACCGTGCTACCAGAGGGATTTAGAACATGCAGTGGCACCTCGATTTAATGCGAACTGTATCCACTGAAAACACCCTTTCTTAATTAAACTGTGGTTTGCAATTGTGTGAGTGCAGGATTCCACTATTCAGTTTGTTGGCAAAAATACATTTTGAAACCAATCTGTCTAAACGTAGACTCTTTTATCACTTCACTAATTGCAAGTTGGGCGGCCCGGTGGTCCAGTGGTTAGCGCGTCGACCTCACAGTGCAGAGGTTCAATTCCAGCTCCCTGTGTGGAGTTTGCATGTTCTCCCCGCGCCTGCGTGGCTTTTCTCCGGGTACTCCGGTTTCCTCCCACATTCCAAAAACATGCATGGCAGGCTGATTGAACACTCCAAATTGTCCATCGGTGTGACTGTGAGTGTCGATGGTTGTTCGTCTGTATGTGTCCTGCGATTGGCCGGCAACCAGTCAGGGTGTTCATCGGAAAATGAATGAATGAATGAATGAATGAATGAATGAATAATTACAAGTTACAGTCTACATAACATCCTGATTGTGGGGGTGGGGTGGGTGGCTGTTCAATGTGTCATGTCATGCTTTTGTCCAAAAGCACTTTGACTTGAACTGACGCCACTGAAAGCTTTGGAAGTGTTGGGTTGCCATTAGACCTTTCACATTTTACATGCTTGCTGACAGACACTAGAAAAAAGAAAGGAAAAACAAAAGCAACACAGTTGTTTTCCAGGGAAGGAAACAATGCATCTAAACAATCCCACAATGTGCTGCAGGGGCTGTTCTTTTCATCGTAGATAAGGGAGCGTTGAGCTGAAGCTTCCAGATGTGCTCTCTTGTTACAGAAGAAACACCTCCGTGTGTCGCCATGTGGCCCAAAGCGGGTCAGTGGAACAAGCTGGGTGGACGCGGGGGGAATAAAGCCTACAAAGGTGAATGTCCTCTTCACGAAGACAGACCTATCGGCAGGCTGGAGTTCACAGCACAAATTGTCTCTGCTTGGTGTGGCCCTTGTGCTGCAAACGCACTTTGGAACACATGTAGTGACACCCACATAAGGCCATGCTGGAAACTGCACATGGTAACTCTACCCATGGTCCTGTCGGCTCTGTGGGTGGGATAGGTCACATGATAGTACCCTAGAGAAGCTCAGCTGTTTGCCACTCTAATTCTGTCTCAAGCAGCTGAGCACTGGCCCACTGCTCCACTGAACTGCCCCAGTAATTATAATAAGGGGGCGGGCGGGGCGGCGTGTGTCTTCGTGTGCACGGGTGAGGAGGGGGTTAAACATGACACACAAATCTTTTTTTCTGAACTGGACTGCCGCCTGCACGCAAATATCGTGCCCACCGGCTCGGTCTTTGTACATGAAGTGACATCAGGGGTGAAGTGCGCAACAACAAAAGAAAAGAAGCCAGCAAACAGGAACAGGATACCTGATAAACGAAGAGGAAATGTAAGGGAAATGCGCCATTGTGTCACTGCAGTCAAATGATAAGGCCGTTTAGAAATCATATTGGTGTTTTATGAACACCTCGAATAACAATTATAACATGATTATAACACCTCTAATAACATGATATAAAGTGCATCAATGCAAAGTAGAGTGGGACAGTACAGATAACACACGGTACGGTCCATACGTTGTGGCCATAGTTCGGTACAATTTCGGGATGCGTTTTGTGCATAAAGAGAATAAATATGTTCCCCTCTCTGAATTAAATGTCTTTATTTTTGCTTGTTTGAAATATCTTAACAATAGGAACTGTATTCTTAAAAAAAATACTGCATCTATAAATAAACAATAGGTTTATTTATCGTTTATCGCGGTTAAAGGGGACCAAAACCACCCGCGATAAACGAAAAGCCGCGAAGTAGCGTCCAATTAACATAAACAGGTAAAAAAAAAAATTTTTTTTAAAAGTCCACAAACGGTGTGCGAGAAGCTGCAAAACAACAGCGAGTCACATAGAGCAACAGATACAGTACTGTACTCATGTATATGTAAAAAAATATATATATATATTTTTTTATTTTGTTTGAAAAAATCCGCGATGCACTGAACCCGCGATAAACGAACCGCGAAGTAGCGAGGGATCACTGTAATATAAAAGGGGGGGGGGGCTGCATATTATCCAAACATGTGCACAAACTACAGCGCGTGTGCGGGATAAGGCCCATGTCGTTCTTGTGCACGTTCCCCATCATCAAGTGCAGAATGTCAATTAGTTGAACTCACTCGCCAAGTCCTCTGCGTCTCCTCGAGGTTTAATGGCACCGGTCTGTCTCAATGATTTCCAATTATAGACGACAGCAGGCAGAATTGTGCTGGGGGGTGGCAAAAGGAAGTTTTGAATCGCTGTGTTTCATCGACAAAATGGCCTTGTTCTTTGCAAGAGTGCTCTTCTCTTTTAAACACATAACACCACCAGCGTTGTTATGCTCCATGTTAAGAGTGGCTTATTGTTCTCCGATTTAGAGGACACAATATCCCGGCCCGGTAATAGAGCTTAGATTAATTGCTGACAAATCTGTATTCAGCAGTTCCTTTTTTCCCTGCGTGACAGATTTATGACAGAGATTGATGAAGGGGAGGGCCAGCCCTGAGCTTGCCTCTGTTCACTGAGAAAGGACCTCCACAGCTCACTGGGTCCAACATTGAACAAGAGGCAAATAAGATTAATTTGGATGGGAGGCAGCAACGTTGTCTTCTGAGCGCGGTGGAATAAAGTTGACGCTGTGTGACGTCACGAATACGTGTCATCACCATGAAAGCAAAGCAAAAAGCATAAATCGGATGTTTATGATCATGACAGAGCCCAACAGTCGCTTTCAACTTAGGTGAAATGTTGTTGTTTTTTTTCATAGATAGATAAATCGATGGCGAGTATGCAAGCGGCTTGCAGCAACAAAAGTGTCAATCACGTCACTTCGCCGGTGTCTGTTTAAACTCAAGAGGTGAAAAGCCATCCAAAATGTCCCGCGCACCCCACTCCTCCGCCGTGATGTCACCGCCAACTTCACATGTAATTGGACGAGGCCACAGCCCCGCCAGCTGTTTGTAATCATCAGTATTGGGAGTGGGGATCACATGACACCCTCGGGCTTGGCGGCGTGCACATTTAGATATACATAAAGGGTGCTGTGCATCTTTAACCCGGTAGGCCTGCCTTCCCACAGGCTATTCCTCGGCAGCGAGGATCACCTCCAGATGTGCACAATGCTCTCACCTCAAGGATCAAATGTGGGGGAGGGCGGGCGCCACAAGGAGGAAGGAGGGAAGCAGATGGAAGGAGATCTTGCAGTTTAGGTAGGCGAGAAATGGACACGATCGGAACGATGACCTCCCAGTCTGTGGACAAAATGTTCTTGAAAGGATTGCGGCTGCCCCCTAGTGGGGCAGAAAAAAACTGAACTATATTAAAACTCAATTCCCCCACGTTCGCCTCCAAAAATCTCGATAAAAAAATAGAGTGACTGTCTTAAAGTGTATTATTTTCTTGTCAACTTAGTTTACACAATTATATTTCTCTAAAAGCTAAGTTTATCTTTATATATTATGTAAGTGTTGCATTTGTTTTAGTACAGCATGTTTTCGAACACAAAGTTCCACATTATTTTATCTTGTTAAGCAAGCACTCAAACATAAAGGGCCAAATCCACAAAGAATGAACTGCGGTGTTACAGTATGGGCACGTGTGTCCAGTCAGTACAGAATTTACCTACACATTGTGAATGGTACAGTGACAAACCCATACTACCTAAATAACATGATTAATCCAGTGATTGTGCCCTTGCATGAACAACCCGGGCCCAATTTCATCTTCATGGACGACAATGCTCCATCGCATCATCAGCGAACGGCTGTTGGGAGACTGGTGTACCTCAAACGGAATAGCCTTCACTATCTCTAGACCTAAATCCGATTAAAAACCTGTGGGATTAGTTGAGTCGCCGTGTAGAGATTAGAAACTCTGCACCCCAGAACAGCATGAGACGTCGTTGTCAAGTTGTAATTGATGCTCAAGGGCACATGACGAGTTACAGCATTGAGATTTTGAAATATTTTGTTGTAGTGTACCCACCGTTGTTGTTAACTTTTGATTCAATGAATTGTTTGAGATGAGGAAATCGCCAATGCATCCTTCTACTTAAACATCCTACGTTTATGATATGATATCAGGGTCACAGGCGTGCTGGAGCCTATCCCAGCTGTCGTCAGGCAGCAGGCGGGGTGCATCCTGAACTGGTCGCCAGTCAATTGCAGGGCACACGCAGACCAACAAACATCCATGCTCACAATCACACCTCGGGACAATTTTGATTGTTTCATTATCCTGCCATGCATGTTTTTGGAATGTGGGAGGAAACCGGAGTACCCGGAGAAAAGCCACGCAGGCCTGGGGAGAACATGCAAACTCCACATAGGAAGGCCGGAGCTGGACTCGAACCCGGTACCTCTGCACTGTGAGGCGGACTTGCAAACCAGTCATAAATCGTGCTGCCTCAAAGTGAAATCAGTTGACAAGAAATTATGACTTAAGGTATAACTCTCTTTTTTTTTTCTTTAGACAAACGGGATTCTTTTGTTATACTTTATTTTTCTTTTTACATCATCCAAAAATCAACATTACATATAATGTACATATAAAAACATGTCGTTTATTCTAAGACATTCTTTGAGTGTTTGAAAGTAGAGAGAGCACTCGCTCTATATGGCTCCATTTCAACTGCAGGACACTCGCTCCTCTCCCTGGAAACTTCACTCGACCTTCACTTGACCTTGAAGCTTGGTCGCATGTTAAGCAAAGGGCCACAGTGCACAGCTTCACTACACGCGCTCATCAGCAGGTCATCTTCTCTACTGTACTGTAATATATGCTGAAAAAGAAGAGTCCAGTTAATTGTGACAAGATTTAGTTTGCGATGCTTGAGAACAATCAATAACGATGCTACGGGAGGTGGCGGGAGTTCGACGCAATACGATCTCCAGTAGCGTACATCTGATGACATTCTGCTGCATATCAGCCATACATTCACAAATACATTTTTGTGTTGTGAAATCAGGATTCATAACACACGAGTAAAAGAAATGTGCTCGGAGCACACATCACCGAACAGTTTGCTTTGGCGTATGATCTTTTTCAAAATATTTATATTCACATTTATCCATACATCACTATTTTCTCATTCAATTTCAACTCAGTCTTGGCTTTGAATATACAGACTGTACAGTAGTGTGAGTATTACAGCATACCATCAATTAGCTCAGCTATCGGTGCGCCTCGTACAGTAGACAACACAGAATATTAACATTCAAATGTTTCAACACATACTTGAAAGTACAGCACGTGAATAGACAAAAACTATCGCACAGGCCAAGAAGAAAGTGTCACAACATGACGACACGATACAGTGAGAGATTACTGGGCCGATGCACTGCAATCTGTAAGATTAAATATACAGTGTAAAAGACCAAAAAAAAAATAGCGTTTCCTACTTACAGGAGAATTAAAAGCAGATTCTAAGACACATAACATCATTTTCACATTACTCTTCTAGTGTATTGAATTCACGGTCATTTTGAGGCAGAGAAATGCCTCGATCAGCTTTTCGATGATTATATACAGAGAATCAGGAGAACAGGTTGGAATATCATTAGCGAAAATAAATCATTACAATGAGTCATTTTGTTTCATGGATCTCTTGAAAATAAAAATGAAACGTCATATTACTATAAATAAAGTGTTAAGTCTGAGCGTGGATCAAGTATGACCTCACCTTTCCACGTGCAAAGTTCCAAGTGCATGTGATTGAAGATTTAGTGTGATGGATGAAAATGCGCCTCTGTTCAAATGTGGACTTCTTTCAGAATGTAATTAAAAATGTCACTCAAGTTTCATCAAGGGCGCCAAGGGATCCCTGATGAACAAAAACGTATTATGAATTGTGATCCTTACAGTTCAGTCAAGATGGACTTTGGGTAAATTATTGCTTATATAATCCTCCACCCCCTCCACTCCCGCCTCGCCCACCTCATCAAAAATAAAGCAAAAGTTGCAAAAGTAATGCTCTGCAACTCAAAGCCTCAACACATCCAAAATCCTCCAACCAAAGTGCCTTGCGGGAGTTTTAACAAGCTTGTCTGAGGCACAGACATAATAGATACTTTTGGCTGTTATCATTGATGCCGAGTGTGTAATATTCAGGCGACACAAAACGGACATGTAGGGTTAAAGTAACGCACAGTAATTATACGTTTATTTTTAATCTACTTCTAAAAAAATCGATTCAAACAATAACTAACTGGAATCTTCTGACCCTCACAGCTATGAAATTACAGAATGGCCAAATATATAATTTTATGGAGTGTGGACGTGTTGTATTGAAGAATCCACTCATGCATAAAGCTGGGAATGTGTCTCACTGTGCTTCACCTTTGTACAATTTCATTCATGTCATGTCTGTACACTAAAATCTGCCGTGCGAAAGTGCGAAACTCTCTGGTGAAGTCCCAACTTTATCGTCAACACTCTGGATTTTCTAGGACGACGATGCATCGAGATCAACCGTTCTAATGGAAAGTGAAGCACTTGGATAAAAACGTACTTTTTTTTTCTCAATTTTTACAAATATAAAATTACCATGAAAATAAAATACTCTATTAATATTGACACAAGACTTAAAAGTAATCTTGAAATGCATGAAGTTAAGTGCGGATTACGACACTAACCAATCAGTCGACTCGTCGTTGTCTTTTGCTTTATTTGTCAGGTTAGCAGGATCAGGCAAAAACTACCGATGTAAAATTGTTAGAGGTGGCACAATGGCCAAGGAAGACCTAATTTGATTTGACTTCCAGATAAGTGTTACAGAAATGTCATTGTTCTCATTGACTTTCACTTCTGGTGAGTGGGAGCATGTTCTTCACTCTAAACAGAAAAGACTCTGGGCCCACTCGGAATTCTCTTGCTGTCGGCCTGCTTTAAAATTAGTTCTACCTGGATGCTTGTGTTCCTGTGTGTGTGTGCGTGTGTGTGTGTTGTGTGGCGCTCGTAGTGATTACAGAGACTTTCCCAAATCGCTCCGGTGGCCAACGGTCCCAAACAGACAAATCACATCCCGGGGGTCCAGCTGGACATTTAACTGCCTTGTGGCACAGTTGCGTGCACTGTAGGAATCTTTATTCATCAATGAAGGCGAGCTCTTCAATCCTACAAAAGCAAACAAATCAGGTTTAGAGAACAGTGTGCACAGTTCAGCTGAGGAGCTGAGAAAATAACAGAGGGGGCAGAGACAGGGAAGAGAGTGAGTGCGGTGAGAGCGTTTCCACGCAGGGTCTAGCCTTGCCTTCTTAGCGGAAACAGGACGAGAGTCCTTTTGATTGGAGCTGAGAGATTTCCACATGGTGGTTTTAGACATTTCGTCAGATATATTAATATCAGAGGGATCACACCTGGGGAGCAAGGAGGTGAGAAGGAGAGAAGAAGCTCAAAATGAATGTTGGGAGAGGGAGTGGTAAGTGTCACAGTGTTAAGTACAAAGAGGGTGCACCCAAAAACATAGCAACATATTGTACATGACGCACAGGAAAGGAAAGGCAATCAAGACTGTGTCCACATAAACACGGATGAGACATTTATATTTGTTTTTTTTAGAATCATACATAGAACACATTTGCTGGCTGCCCGTTGCATACCAAAGAAACAGGTGGCGCTCTCACCCCATGCTGCAAAGCCATTTTTAGCATTTAGCTTGGAGAAAGCCCATTTCCAAAAAAGGCTCGCTAGCAATATGAATTTGAAGACAAGCTAAACAACAGATGTGGAATGACGTGAATATCACACTAGAAATTTTTTGAAAATTATGCCTTGAAGAGCACTGAGTACATTTTACGTCTTTTTTTTCCCCCCTTTACTCTTTGATAGCTTTGGGTCTTGAACCTACATAAAGAGCACTGACACCTCTTGTTCTTTTGATATTTAAAATTCATTTAACACTATGAAAAAAAAACCTTTTCCTTCTGATGAAGATGATTCACCTATGTGTCAAACTGCCACAGGAAAGAGCCAATTCCTGCTGAGGAGGACTGTCAAGATTTTTTTTTGCCTTAAGTATCGATGGTTGGTATCGGCATTCTCCACGAGTACCTTAAAATAAGGCCGGTATCGACCCGATAACCACGCTCACCTGGGGTCATGGGCCTTTGAGGCCTGCACTGGTTTACTGCTCTCCAGGGGAATGTGAACAATTGGAGCGTCCTCACTTTTTGTACTGAGCATAACTTCCGCCTCCTGCGTCAACATGCACAGATCAATATTTGCATCTATTTTTATGTTTCAACGGAGCATTTACATTTTGCATTTCAACTACCTCCTCAATCTTTTTGGAAGCATCATCGAGGTTTTTTTTCTTCCATTCCGGCATGAGATCATCCAGGTAGCTGAGCTCCCGATTGGAGAAACACAGGTCCAGCAGTTTGCGGATGAATACCAGAGCCAAGACCTGCAGAAATAGAGCAGGAAAAACATGCGATTTGAGTAGAAGGGTGCTCAGAAAACAATAAGAGTATTTCTCTATTCCGTCCATCGTGAGTAGTCAGCGCACCATCATGGGGAAGACGATAGCAGCGGGTGAGGTCTTGATGACCCAGAGAAGCACGAGACAGGTCAGCTGTGTGAGCGTAAACAGATGAACCTTCCTCAAGGGCACGTGACGCAGGTAGATGAAGTCTGGTTGGTGCTTGGCCGGCATCCCAAACAACTTCAGACGGTCAAAGAACTGTGGCCAAGCAATGAAGTTTTTAAATGCATGAGTGCAAGCCGTACGCCAGTTTTTGTGCAAAAAAAAATTGTTGAACATGTTCAACATTTCTTTGCGAGAAGAAAAATTGTTTGCGACCATTAAAACTGTTGGCGAATGTCATGCACACGTCTTTGCGACATTTGCGATCTTGAACGAACCCGAAAAAAATTAACATTCGACCACTCAGCGAGAGATGGACTTAAAGCAACTCTTTACCACACCACTGTACAACTTTTGCAGTTGTACAGTGGTGTCTTGAGATATGAGTTTAATTTGTTCCAGGACCACACTTGTGACTCAAAACACTCTTATCTCAAATCATCTCTCCTTATTGAAATAAATGGAAATGAGAATGATCCGTCCCCCCCACCAAAAAACTTTTGTTCGTGTTTTTTCATAAGTATCAATAACACTCAATAATATTGTACTTTCTACGGAAAATGTAGATTAATAACATAACTAAATTAAACAGTTTTTGATTCATGTTTTAATGCAACTCCTTCTGGTGTGTCCATCTTAGCCACCAGGAGGCAGAATAGTACAGTCAAATAAATGGAGAAGAATTCTATTTCTATTATTCTCTTACTAAAAGTGATATTCTGTAATATTTTTCATTTCAGAAAAAGAATTCATGCGTTTAAGTATTGTTATGTTATTTTCAATGAGTTGCTCCACTGTTTGTGTTCAAACAGATTTTTTAGCATTAGCAATAGCGTTTTGCGCAGTCTATTTTTGTCATCATCTGAATTTGTGTAGATGATCCATTTAGACTACAGGTGTGCCGAAGGAGGTGTTCGCTGAGTGTATATGTCACATAACACCTTACCTGGATGCCTTTCAAGGATGAGGCTCCCATGTAGAGGAAGACACCATATAACACAGGCATCGGAATGAACTGAGTAAGAAAAGATATTCATCAAATCTTAGTCAAGTACAGTAATGCTCTGCCTGAAATTTATGTGCCAACCAGAGGGTGGCAGCACTCACCTGAAGGGCGCCAGTCATGAATACAGAGCATCCCATAAGCAAGAAGATGACCAGGCCAGTGAGCCTCTGCTCTCTGATGCCCAGAAAACGAGGCTGCTCTCCTGGAGCTGAGCTTTCCGACTCCAGCTTCAAACTGTTCACGTGAGTGATGGACAAGACAGTTGCGGCGACAAACCACGGCAAACCCATAATGGAGCACACGGCCAGCATCATCCCCACCATCAGGAGGTCCAAGTGGTACCCGCAACCTTTCTGGGAAACAAATAGAGGAGCATTTCAAGTCAAATGTTGTTGAGGTTTTTGGCTCAATTTTAAACTTCAGCGTTTCGAAATTGACAAGCATTACGTCACAAGAATCATCATCATGTCACGCAGGGCCTCACCATACCTTAGATGGGATCAGCTTAGTCGAGATTAAAAATTAGACTGCGCGGGTAATAGCTTTAGCTTTTTGAAACAGTTTTTTACAAAAGTAGTATATTCAAAAGTGTGAAGCTAGAAGAGAAGACGATGGATCAAAATGCACATTAATAAGCAGCTTTGCCGGCCAAATCAAATGGAGCTCCTTGGCTGCTTTCCAACTTACTAAAATAGGTTGCAAAATGAAGAGCTAAAAAAAAACTGCAAATAATTGTTTTCTTCAGCAATGAATGGCAACTTATTTTTACACTTTGCATGACCGTTAACAAAGTAATAATACTTTAATAATTAATTAATTAATTAATTTAATAAAGCTTTTATCACGGTGACAATTTATTTCCATTTCCATTATTCCCGGTGGGAAAATGAGAAAAAAAACAGTTTTGAACGAATCTGGACTTGAGGTTCCGCTGTATGCGTAAATGGGATTGGTCGGTCAACAACAAACATGATCAAATACCAGCAGTTTGTGCTCTTTCCGGTTAATGATGACAGCGGTTATCTGTTGGTCCATGAAGATGAGGATGGTGCAGAGAAGAGCAGGGATAGAGGCTGCCAGGAGCGTCCACCAGGGGTTGCGTCCGATTGGGCTGATCAGCCACCCTCTGTCATCTCTGGTGGGCTAATGGAGAAACATACGCACAAGCTGCAAATATAATCCCCATCGAATCTTACTAACAGGATTTTTTCCCCCCCAATTTACCTGGAATTTGCTGGGCACCTTTAACTTCTGGGAGGGTACTCCTATGATGTAGTCGAGCAATACCATGACGACAATGGTGAGGAAGACGGCAAAGTCACTGATCATGGATCGCACCTGATTGCATATGGAAAGACCCCTCAAAGGAATGCGATGACTAATCTGCGCCCATGCCGAAATCTGATGAATAGAATTTAGTGCGCGCACGTGCGTGTGCGTGCGCAGCCCCCATCGCCGTTTTGCGGATTACCTTGGTGGGGAAGTAGCGACTCGTTTTGAACTGTTTGAGGAATGCTGACATGAAGAAAGTGGAGAAGAACAAGATGACGGACCAGAAGAGGACATCGGGGGTGTAGGGGCCATGATGGCCACACGACGTCCCTACAAAGTCCCCCTGCAGACTCACGCATTCCTGTAGAACGAGGACAAATTTGTCTCAAGGTTATTTGAGTAAAGAATTCTGCAAGGAACTGAGTTCCTCCTGAGGGGCGGGGAAATACGTGAAACAGCAGCTGCGGTGAGTGAATGAGTGACCGAAGGAGCGCCGTTAAGGCCGTTGAACGTTCCCAAGACAAACTTTGGTCGTGCTCCGTGAAGAAAAGCTAATCGATGAAATGTCTTTATCGGCGTTAACCTTCAGAGAGGTTAGGATAGGTTGCTTGCTAACAAATGCATTTTCTGCGTGTTAGTGTGTATTTGCATAAGTGTGTGTGTGTGTGTGTGTGTGCGTGGTTATATACTTTGACCCGATGAAGTTACCTTGACAGTAAGATTGGCCCAAGGAACAGAAGAAGCTGTGATGTTTCTCTCGCTCCACAGTTTTAAAGTTTTATTGCTCGGACTATCAGGCTCTGCACACCGGCAGCTAAAGTCAGAGAGAGCACAATAACAATAAGGATCATGTACAGTGGAAGCTCTTGATGTTCCAAGACAATCTGTTCCAGGATGCTGGTCGAATTGAATTAAATTTAAAAAAAATCCATAGCAAATAAAATAAAAGTATAAAAATTGTCATGGTCAATGTTTCAAGTGAAAGTGAAAATTGAAGTTAGCCACTTCTAATACAGAAATGTTGTAAACGGGTCACGTTTCAAATGCACCTCACACACACAACTCTCTTTTTTTTTTATTGCTTCTAGTTGTCACACAAACAAGTGGAAAAAGAAGTTGACCACTGTTGGTTCAAAGGCAACAAAACAAAAAAAATTACTCAGTGCTAACGTTGCTAACAAGCTAGGTTGCATATGAATGTGAGCATGCTCACCTAATTTCCGAGCTACAATTCTTCCACTTATTTTTCTGTAGGCGTTGCAAAAAAGTCCCCAATAGACTCGTGTAATGTCACACCTGACAGCTGCTCTCACTTTTCAAATAAGGTACACCCTCTTGCTCCTGTGCAATTTTACTTCTATATCTGTCAGTTTGTTAGCAATTCTGAAAATTGTGCCAAGAGAAAAACAACCACAAACTGTGTTCCTCACTATGCTAGCGTCAGCTTGTCCAGATCACTGTGAGCGTTGATGGGGTAGATTTCTCCCAGGTGGCACAGCTTCTCCAAGGCCTCGTAGATGAAGATGATGCAGATGAGGGCAGCAAAGGCCTCCTCCGTGAAGCGAGTGATGTAGCACACCAGAGAGCTAGCATCTGTAGCGACGAGCAACAGACACAACAGTGCCGTCCACAGGCCAATACAGGCCCTTAACGACAAGTAGGACAGGTTGTAGTCCCTAAAGAGTCAAATGAACAACACATATCAGGCAGAGCATACCAAAAAAAAAAAGTGACTAAGAACTGCAGCTAATTTGATACAGACTTGCAGAATTTGAAGAGGATTTTCTCAAACACCAACACGGGTCCTGTGCTACCCAGAATCGTGAGAGGCTGGCCGGCAAACAGCGAGTAGGCTACTCCAGTCATGGATGCACCAAGTAAGGACTCAATGGCACTCTGGAAATATGTACAATATGTATTAACATTTTTGTTTTTTGTTGTTGTTTTTTTTTTCTCTAGCGCACAAACATTAGAAAAAATGTGTTTCTGTGCAGACATTCTGTGCAAGTGTTTGCCCTTACAATGCGCCCCTCTGTTGCCTCTCCGAGCAGCCCCCCAAAGGTGATGACAGGAGACATACAGGCACAGTAAAGGAAGAGGAACGAGGCCACACACTGCAGGCTCAGACCATCTTTATAGTCACTCAGATAGAACGGAGCCTTCCTTTTGATGTCCATTATCAGACCGCCGAATAATCTGGTCACAACACAAAGGGAACAAAGTGCACAGGGAGAACATTATGCCGGCAACATACATCATCATTTGTTCTCTCTAAGACCTCTTAAGACATTTTGACGACACTATACGGACAAAACTAATGGGACATGCGGTCATTACAATGGCAGAAAGGGAAAATGTGACTCTTCTGGGGAAGAAGATTCTGAAGATTTTACAAGCTTCTGGAGTGTCTCTGTGGGAATCATTTAGTTTTGAGTGAAACCCAAAGGTCGTTAAGCGCGCCTTTTGGGATCTCGCTTCGTGCGATGGGACACAGCCATGCCGGAACAGAACGATACCTTCCGCCCACTGTTTACACGCAGTTAGAAAAATAGCGATGTGGGATTAAAGGGTGCGTCCCACGATATTATCTAAAGGTTGATGATTTGAAAATTATTCTGACTGCTATCGCTATTGGGGAAACGCAAACGAAAAATATCATTTGCGTAACAATTTGAAACACAGTGAGGTTTATCTGGCAGACATGGATTCACCTTCCGGTTCTCTGCAGCTCTGGTCCATGGTGTTCTGCATGTTGCTCTTCCTCTACTTGGTAAACTGTGCCATTAGGGACGCCGGGCATTTTCCGCTTCTCCTTCAATCACATAAAATCAAAGTCAGCTATCTTCAGCATATTGCGATTGTGGTTCACCAATCAAAGCAGAAAAAAAAAAACCACAGTGTACCTGAGATGGGACATTTTTGGGTGGCTCAATACGGATAGAAGGGTCCCACTCCCCTGGTGGCAAGACAGTCACCTGGTCCAGGAACTCATCTATCCCAGCCAGGAGGTCACTTCTGTCCTTTGCCTTGTAAGCTACACCGTGGAAGATCTGGAGAAAAGACACACAACGCATATCGGCTGTGTCATTGTTCTTCAGCCTGAACAGAGGGATTGTTTTGAAGGCAAACCTCATCCGTCATAATGGTTGCCATGGACCGTCCGATCTCATGGTACTGCTGAGCTTTTCCATCTGGGCCCAGGAGAATGAAAAGGAACCTAAAGGGATGAGTTGACAGCTTCAACTATATCATGCCCACACTATACCGAATGTACGCCATTGATGTTGTTCATGTGAGTGTCACAAGGCGTTGCTCTCAACCTGGTGGGTATCGGGACCTCGGTGAGGCCAGTGAGCAGTACAGCGGGGGAGAGGCGAACAAAAGCCACAATAGGCCTCTCCAGGAAGTCCAGCTCTCCGACCAACACGTTTGAGGCCTCTGCTCCCTCTGGGATCTTCTTCATGAAGTGGAGGTCCACCTGATAAATAACAGTTGAGTGGAAATTGTTTTAAGAGACGTGCCCTTTCATCGTGGTAGAATACATCAATGGTTTTTTTTCTGATGTGAAAGCTCCTTTATATCTTTTTTTTTTTTTTACTTTCACAGGATTCATTTGATTGTTGAAAAGACGACAAAACAGATGAGCTGCAGACGAATAATTCTCATTTTTAAAATGTGGACCTCGTCGTTTCTATTCAGAGACTGTATATGCAAACAAGTGCTTGGACACACAAAAGAATACAGTGTATATGAACTTAGCACTCATGGAGGACGTGACCATTCAAAAAAACAAAATCACAGGTGTCAAAGTCAAGGCCTGGGGGCCAGATCTGGCCCGCCACATCATTTTTTGTGGCCCGCGAAAGCAAATCAATCATGTCAAGTCCCATGATGCTTGCTCAAGTCTGAACCAAAATTTCAAATTGTCATGTAATCCACAATAACAGTCATTATTCTTGACTTCTGATTTTAAAACTAGTTCTTCATTAATTTGTTGTGCGCTGTGTATGTAATATGTGGAGGGGATTAAACATTGATATGGTTTCCCAAAATTCATAACGGTCCTCCAAGGGAAACTGTAGCTACAATGTGGCCCGTGACAAAAATGAGTTTGACACGTTTTTTCTTTGGTTTGGTTTTTGGTTTGGTTTGGTTTATTGAACATAAAACAT
>CAAKHF010012071.1:0-18602 GCA_901007745.1 Hippocampus kuda
TGTAGCGGAGCAAAACGACAGAAAACAAATGAGCTGTCGTGTTGGTTCTTTTTTAAACGTCTACACAACTCAAGCAACTACTGTACAGACACGTCCTTCTCCTCCTCGGTCTTCGTGCCTTCTGCTCGAGAGTGACCGCCCCCCGATAACGTAAATCAACGATGACTTCAATGACACTCAGAAAAGCAAAAATGTAATGCGCCAAACAGAAAAATCAAGAGAGGAAATCACGAAATAAATTCTATGAGGCACGGGGGGATGTCAACACACAACAAAGGAATAAACTACACAAACAACTCCGAGACAGTGCAGTCTCCTACAAAAGGAAAGATGACGTTTGGGGATTATTTCCCCCTTCCCGTTATAGTTGAGATGGTATTACCCAAGAGGTGCTTGCCAGACAAGTCTTGGGTCGTTATTTAACAAATAACGAAAGTCCGACAGAGCACAAAAGCAACGCATTCTCGCCGTACGTAATCAACTCTTCACGAGCATTTGCTCTGGAGCAAATTTAACCCAGTTGCGTTCACACGTGCACATTTGGTCCGGCGTAGCGTCGCAAACGAGCATTTGCTTCGGACCAAATTCTTAAACCACCTCCCTGAGGTGGATCAAATTTGGTCCGGTATAAGCTCTATTGCGGCGCTACGCCGGACCAAATGTGCACGTGTGAACGCTCGACTGGCGTAGCGCCGGTGCAGTGCCGGACCAAATGTGCACGTGTGAACACCCCTTTGAAGAGGCTGATTGGGCACTTACTTTAACGACACCCCTTTTTTCTGGTGACATCTGGTGGTCAGCTCTCATAATTGCACCTCACCTGTTGCCGGCTCGCTTGTTCAAACACAAAGAAAACATCAAGTTAATTGAGGTGAATTGTTTGAATGCGCGCTTTGCGTTTTTTAAACCAACATGACAACAGGGATATTTTTCCTCATGGCAATTGAACTGTCGCCACGACGACAAAAAACAGTGCAGAGGTCGTGTGTTCGCATCCAGCCTACCTGTGTGGAGTTTGCATGTTCTGCCCGTGCCTGAGTGGGTTTCTCCGGGTACTCTGGTTTCCTCCCACATTCCAAAAACATGCATGGTAGGTTGATTGGATGCTCTAAATCACAGATGTCAAATTCAAGGCCCTGGGGCTAGATCTGGCCCACCACATCATTTGATGTGGCCCGCAAAAGCAAATCAAACATGCTGACTTCTATGATGCTTGCTAAAATTTGTACCAAAACTTCAAATTCTTGTATGTAATATTTTAGAGAGCTATTGTAAGTTTTCCTGTTACCAAAACCCTCATTACAGTAACTTAAACTATCGTTGAAAAATCCATTATTCTTGACTTCCTTATATGGTTTCACAGTCATAGCGGTCCTCCAAGGGAACTGGTAACTATATTGTGGCCCGCGACAAAAATGAGTTTGACACCTCTGCTCTAAATTGTCCATATGTGTGATTATGAGTGTGAATGGGTGTTTGTCTTTGTATGCTCTGTGATTGGCTGGCAACCAGTTCAGGGTGTACCTTGCCAACAACATATTTTCATAAAAGAAAGGAAATTAATTAGACTATAAAAATAATCTTTTCCAGAAGAAGTCAGAACACCCCAGAATAAAACTGCATTTTTAAAAAATATGGATTTTTCCTCGTTAAATTTGATTTACAGCAAGTACTAAAACAATTTAGTCTCACGAGATTATTACAGTACCAATCAACCTGACAGAATACTTTTTTTTTTCTTGAAAAAAAAGACCAACAGTAGAACAGGGCATGTAAGTAATTTTGAAATTAATTATTTTTCACAAATCTGTTTTAGATTCGTAATTGTCATTATGATTTTGGTGGTCTTTGAAAAAAGTTCGCCGTTGCATTAACACATGACATCACAGCTCGATAGGCTACAAAAGGAATGTTTCATTTTTTAAAAATCAACTGCGACCCGACTGCTGTGCCTCATTTGCATAACAATCTGTTTCCCAAGGTCAAACGGTGTCTTTTGAGCCAGACAAATCTCTTAAATTCACCGATAGCAACAGTCTGGCCCTCGATGCCAGCATCTTGCCGGCATCGTAATCTGATTGGCTCCATTTTACCCCCTGACCAGGTAAGCCCCACCCCCTGGAGGGCTTTATCCGCTGAGCTGACGTTTATCCCTCGATACGCCCACGTAAGCTGCTGTCTGCTTTTTAATGTGCGTGGGCGGAGGCGTTGGTGGGTCGGGTGCGTGTTCTCTTGCCACCTTTGTTTTGAAGTTGTTGGTCCTAAAGTGGCATTTTCTTGCATTTGTAAAGCAGCAATGTGTTTCCCATCCGGACAACGAACATGGAGGCTGATGCACCCACCGCATAGGATTTGACAACAGCAGGTCAGTATGAGAAGCTGTTTGAGCAATTTGAGATCTTCTTGACAGCCACCTTTAACACAAACACACTCTTTGACAATTCTGTATTTTAGTACAGTGGTTATCAAACTTTGTTAAAAGTATCACCATTATGCACATGATTAAAAAAACATTTGTGTAGTAGGCCTAAGTGTTCATCTAAAGCGCAGCAGAGGAATTAGTCCTGAAAAGTATATTTAATTTTATTTTACGCCACAGAAAAGTATGCACCATTTTAATACAAAGGGGCTTTTTGCTGTTGTTGCTTGTTGTTTTTTTTTTTTTAAGAACCCATTGCACCGGAGGAAAAAACTGACCAGACAAAAAAGGCATAACTGACTAATCATGTGCCACACACTCACGCACACGCATAGCCGATCAAATGCACATCCCCACAGCTTCATGCTGACCTGTAAATTTGGGCTTCAGGAGCTTTGTTGAAGTTTTTTTGTTGGATTTCTTTAGTTTCCACTGGTGGATACCTCTAAAAAGTAAAAAGATGCCAAGCCAGCATTTGCTAACAAGTGGGCATATGAAGAAGAAATAAAAGCAGAGCAACAGGACTTCTGCAAACTGAGAGGAATCAGAAGCGATGCAGCATTAGCAAAAATTCTATTAGCAAAAATTCTATTTGACAAAAGCCTTTACTGCCTATTTTATTTATTTACAATTTTTGATTGAATGTATATTCCAAAAAATAAAATATACCTTAAAACTGATAAAAGTCTTCAATTATAATTTACAATGGATTTCAGGCATGTATTTACATTTGTTTGTGACACTTACTGAATGTGTCATGCCATCAAGGTAGCAGCTGTGGCTAATGTTAGCTACAATACAAATGCTAGCTTACTATTACTACCACTGTTTGTTGGAGATGGGCAGCACTCTCTGTGATCACAGGCACACACTTTCATGATTACATGATACTATGACAGGCCATGTTTGAGAATCGCATTCATGCACATCGGTAAGGGGAGCAGCTTTAGTCTGACTTGGTTGGGGAGCGGGGGAGATTTGTGAAGTGTGGGTACATTGAAATCTTGCTTGTTGGTTTAAAACTACAAACTTCCAGTGAAACACTGCACTTAAATATAGAGATCGGTAAATAACAATAAAACTGAATTGAAATAATGATTACATTAAAATGTATAGCCCATAAAAGGACAACAACATTGTACCAAATAATTATTGTTCAATAAACATCTCGAAAAGATTAAATGTAAATGAACTTAAACCATAAATACAATCAAACTGTATTTGGTGGTGATTCTTTCATGAAACCAAGGATATCGAATAAATTGCTTTGATATCCATCCATTTTCTAATCTGCTTATCCTACTTTGATATCCTTGATACCCAATAAATACTCTCCTGAATTTCCATTAGCTAATAGCAAGAAGACACTCTTTGGCATGCTATTGATTTGTTTCTCAACCCTAATTTGCACCATTCAGCTACCTCGAAATCCTGAGGCCCGTCTGAGCTCAGGGATGGCCCCCATTGCCGGACTGAAGTGGACACTCATACTGACGCTATTCCTGCATCTTCATGCAGTTGCAGGTACATCACGTGAACCTCCATTAAGCCAAGGAGTGCTTTTTTTTCCTCTGAACTTTCTCGTGTGCGATGCAGGGATGTCAGGATGGGGAGGTTGCTTGGATGGCCAGGACATCTATTCCAAAATGGCGGAAAACAGCCTCTGCGGAGAAGTGGTCGTTGACCTCATGGTGGACACACCGGCCGAGGGGGTTGAGTGGAGACTAGACGGGAAAGACGCCGATTGGTTCTTCTTGGATGGAGGAGTCATACGTTTGAATTCATCACCTGAGAAAGTTCTTGACCGAGAGGTGTTTCCTGATAACTCTAAATGCATCTCTCTGTCAATGTTATCGACTTGAATGGCAAAACATGAAAGGATTAAATGTTAAGGTGCCTCACAATCTCTCTGATCCTCCGGCCAGCCAACTGCTTGAAAGTCAAAGGGTCAACCAGATTAACTGTCACTCTCGTCTTTCCTCAAATACACACCGAGATTTAAGTCTTGTTAATCATTTGAACGAGCAAGCTAGCGGCTAGCTGACATGTTTGTAACGTGTCCTACTCCTACTACACCACTTGCTTCCTCTGTTTCAGCTGCAGGGTCCTGTGCTGTTGGCAGAATTGTCATGCTATGAGGACGATGTGCTTCAGGTACACTCTTTACATCAAAAGAGCCGAGGTGGTAAAAGTACTCAGACTCTGTATTTGAGTACAAGTACTATATAATCATTATAAGTAAATATTGTGGTACTGATTCATCCCTAGATTTAGCGGTAAACACAGATTGTGAATTTGAAATTTACAGGACTACAAAAATGTAAAAAGTACAAACTTATTTTTACTGTCAGTTTTATACATGGCTAGAAAAAGTGATGATTCTATTTTGACAAAGTAAAAAGTAGAAAGTACTAAAGTGTCTTCAAATGAAGGAAATAACATTAAAAAGCTGTCATCACAAAAATTACAGAGACCTGAAAAACCTCCATTCACAAGACTATAGTCACAAATTTGTGTCTGCTACTGTCACTGCAGAGCATTTCCAGGATCATAGTGGAGGTTCTCAACGAGAATGACAACTGGCCTGAGTTTACAGAAGACACCATCCGATCTGTTGTTATCAGCGAGGTGACACTCAGACATATTTAAAAAAAGGGGGAAAAAAATGCACTTTTTAGTAATTAATCACATTACTGTGTTGTCCAGCTGACTCCAGTCGATACGCTCGTGTTTACCGTCCTGGCAACTGATGCAGACAATGACCACATCATTTACTCCATTGACCAGTCATCTGTAAGTTGATCTACAATGAAGAAAATAATGCAGTGTATGATGATATACTGTATCATGTATGCTTATGTATTCTGCAGCCTGACGCAGACTACTTCAAAATCGATCTTCACAATAGTGGTGAGGTGATGCTCGCCAAAGCTCTCGACTATGAGACCAAAACTCAGCTCTTTCTCACCATCCTTGCGTCCGTAAGACCTCTTTTTATACAGATTTTTAATGCCGTCAGGGCAGCATGGTGGCCTTGTGGTTAGCACGTCAACGTTGGAGCTCTGAGTTTCAGGGTTCAAATCTCAACTCTGGCCTTCCTGTATGAAGTTTGAATGTTTTGCACAAGCTTCGGTACTCAGCCTTCCTCCCACATTCCAAAAACATGCAAGTGAGCTTCATCGGAAACTCTAAATTGTCCATAGGTGGGAATGTGATTGACGAGTGACCACACCAAGGTGTGCTCCACCTCTTGCTCAAGGTCAGCTGGGATAGAGTCCAGCTCACCTGCTACCCTAATGAGAACAAAGGATATGGGACATTGATTAACATAAAGACACTGCTAATGTCTACCAATCAAAAATGCCACTCTATGACAGGAAATGAACACGGCTGAGCATTTCAACACTAGCACCGACATCATGGTGGACGTCCAGGATGCAGATGACCAGTATCCTCAGTTCCTGCCCTGCACGCTCCTGTTTCAGGACCGTACCAATCGGATTTGCACCAGTCCAGTGTACACCGTCAATGTCACAGAAGGCAAAGAGGTTGGTTGTAGTCTGGCTTCAGCCTGTTGCAACTTTGGCCTCGGGTATAGTGGCGCTTCGCATGGCGGAGTTGACAAAGGTCCAGTAAGAATAATAACAGTTAGCAAGAGGCTTCCTGATGGTGATTCTGCTCATTCTGTCTTCTGTTGTCACCAGCCACAATGGACAAAAACAAACCTAGTGCAACTACCTCCAACGGACACACTCACTACAAACATATCAATAGGGAGACTCCACACCTAAAAAATTTGCAACTGAATTAACCTGTGGGATCAAAGGGAAAATGTCTGCAACAAACTGTATCCCCCGTGGATGTAAACCAGGAATTAACTCAAACAATCCTGGCCAGATATGTATGTTTGTTGTTAGTTTCTCTGGTATGTTCCTCAGCCTTACTGTACTTATGTACTTTACTAAAAAAAAAAAAAGGAAAAAAAACATGCTGTATGTCTTATTCTGATGCAGGACTTTGTACTGGATTTTTCTCCTGGTCCCATCCATGCAGTGGATGGAGACAAAGGACTCAGTGCAACAGTCAACTATGCCATACTCTCAGGTGTGCAGTAAAATTAGTTAATGATGATCTTTTAACCCGGATTTTAACCATATTGTGGTGTTGGTGCCAGGAGACGACCACGGCCGTTTCCTGATGGACCGACTGACCGGAGAGGTGAGGTTCACCAGGGCGGTGAATGACAGACTCGCCACGCCAGCACTGCATCTTCAAGTCATGGTGAGATTGACTCAAATCATGTACTCAAGAGGTGTTGTGTTTGATCTACATTTAGAAACTCAATTTGGATAATTGAGCAGTAAAATTGTTTTCACTTAATTTATTCCCAACAGTTTTCTCTCTTAATTATGTTCTTCTTTTGGCTGCACTATTTCCAGTACATGCATATGTGGATGATTTATTTTATTTTTATTTTTTACGTTGTATGCTTTGCCTTTTAGTCTCGTATAATTTTCTATAATTATGACTTGATAGTGGTGGCTGTGGTGGCAAGTAGTGGCTTAAGTCGATTATGTCACCACTTAAGGCCCAGGTACAAAATGCTTGGCCCGCCACTGAGTGCTTCTCACTAAACTCATTCAGTGTTCTGTAACACAGGCCTTCCAAGATGACGACCCCAGGAAGTACTCTGTTGCCACTGTGCTGGTCCGTGTGCTGGCGGTGAACCGATTTCATCCAGTGTTCGACATGGCTGAATACCACGGCTTTGTGACAGCGGCGAAGAATCCCGCCTCCCTGGTTTATACCTACGGCAACAGGGCGTTGATGTTACATGTGCAGGATCAGGACTTTAAACATGTAGGTCCACCTCCAAAGCATCCACAGTACAATGAAGTCCTTGGCCGTTGTTCAATTGTCCTCCCTATGCTGTCTTGCAGGGATTTAATCCGATGATCTACTTCACCTTCAGCCCCGCGTCCAATCACACGAGCATCTACAGGGTCACACAGGAGGGGCTCCTCATTGCCCGGGCCAATCAGCTCAAAGCAAGACAAAAGCACCTTCTGCACGTAAGCCCCAGCAACCAAAAACTGAATCATTGCATGTGTTGCTGTCCACTGAAAAATAGGTGTACAGTGGTGGTGGTGGTGGTGGTGGAGGGTGAACAACTTGATACCCGGGTAAATTTGTAGGTTTTCTCACTTTCAAAGGAATTTATCAACTTTTAAACTCATTCACTCCCAAAGACGTTTTTAAACGTCTTTTCAGACTTGGTCTAGAATTGGCTGGTACTGAATGAGTTAACTCAAGCTAAGGATTGAGTAGGGAAACCTTCACTGGTAAGCATGGTGGTTTGACATTTCTTGTAGTTGATCAGCAGGTTTACACATTGCTCAGGAGGTATTTTGACCCACACCTTCATACAAAACTCTCAAAATCCATGACGTTTCTTGGAAACGCCAACACCACTGCAAGACCTGAACATGCTTCTTCTTGAGCAACTCCTTTGTTGACCGAGCAGTATGCTTCATGCTGGAAGATCCATCTACAAACAATGCACCCTAAGACAAAAAGTGTACGCACATCAATATAGCAACAATATCAATACGTGGCAGGTAATGGCGAGAGACCGGGAGTCAGGTGACACCGTTGTTTCTACTGTGGTGGTGGAGGTATTATCTGAAAGCCAGTCAAGTGAGTAAGAACCCTCCTCAAATGCCTCACAAAGTGAAACAACATAAAATCTATGCAGGATATGTATACGCTCCATTACAGTTCCTCTGAGTGCACTGGTAGACGACCGTGTCATCAGTTGCACCCTAGGCAAAGCCTTGTTCCTCACCACGGCCTTCCTGACGGTGGTAGGCTGCGCCGTGATGCTGGTTCTGTGGCTCAAGAGGAAGCACAAGGGCCATCTGGACCCCCTGGAGAGAGGCTGCGTGGCCCAGGGCAAGCACCCCAATGTGGTGAGATGTCAGCACAATCGGGATCATCTTAGAAAGCATGCAAGTGTTCTGTGTTCTGAACACGCTTGTTTTGTCCGCAGAGTCTTCGATGGTTCCAACTGGTGAGTTGTGAAGTACAGCTAAACTGTAGAGATAGTACCCTACAGTAAGCATTGACAAAATCTTGCTCAACAAAGATGGATTCATGGATCAATCTAGGAATGGATGTATTACAATTTTTCTCTTTGGAAAGGAATATAGTGCATCTTAAATAATGGATCGCTACAATGGATGGAGGAAATAATGACGAAATGGATGCATAGATGACTGGTTAAAGTATGCTTCATGTTTGAATTATTGGCAAGACAAATTATAGACAAACAATGCAGGGATTCTAGTTAGATGAATTCTACTGTTTTCTAGCCCCAAAAAATATTTGGTTAAGTAAAAATATGAGCAGATGCCATTTTAATTTAGCAGAGTTGGACATCAACTGTGACCTGATGGCCCAAGGCCAGTACGCCGCTGTGTCTATTCACCATGTACTGTTGAACTGGACGATTTGTGAATGGATGGATAGAAAGATGAATGGTTGGACAACTTGTTAAAGAATGGATGCAATTGACTGATGGTGGAAGAACTCCAGACACCCCCGCTCACCTCTTAACTGCTACGCCAGGTGAATCCGAGCAGTGGCCCGGCACGTGCGGATGATGTCAGCTTCAGCAGCGAAGACTACGGAACTACAAACCCTTCATTCAGTTTCTCGGGCAAAGACTCTTCATCTTGCCAAGGGTCGGTCCAGCCCAACAACAGCAACAACAACAACCCGACAGTCTTCCTTGATGCCACGATGAGCTTGGCTGAAGCAAAGTGTACCACCAACACATTCAGCAACAGTGTCGCCACCCCCACCAGAAACGTGTCTTGCATGTCCACCTTCAGGCCAAACTCGGTGGACATCAACCCCGCTGAGCCAAAAGACAGCAGCTCGGATATGCCTCCACTGGATGCAACTGTACCTTCCACTTGTCTCGACTTCCAAACAAACACCACCGAGGATTCTGTAGACACCCCCTCCAGCCCCTCGCCCTCATCTGCTAGCGTCCCCCGCAGCCAGACTCGGATCGCCGCAGCTGAGATCGAGAAACCTTTCAGCAAGCCTCACGCGGCGTCACCCCCTAACCCTGTGCACTCGCCTCAACTGCTCTCGCCCCGAGCCAAACAGGCAACCACGCCGCCGCCCACCCCCGAGCAGGCACCCTTGAAGGCAACGCTGGTCATGGTGGATGCGTCACCTGAACCTTCGGAGCAGAGATGGAGCGAAGAGGAGGAACAGCCCTGCACGTCTCTGGATCAGCCAGAGCAACCAGAACACCAGGAGCAGGAAGAGCTTCCGCAAAACTCAGAGGATGACGATGGAATTTTGGGCGACGAAGACGCCGACAAGAACAGTGAGGGCGAATTAGAGCCGGATGAGGCTGAGCTACTCAGGGTAATGTCCCGGTGCAACCCCATGTTTATCACGTTCACCCAGTGATGGAGGAAATGGATACACAGTGGACACAAGGGGCGCCTTATCCTAATAGTGAACACTCGCGATTCAAATTGTAGGAATTAATTAGCCTGTCCACACTTCAGACTTATCTTTCCTATTAAAGAGAATTTTCTAAATGAGGAATGACGACTGGTTGATATTTCTTTCTGCGCTCTGCATGCATTCTGCACCTTTACCTGGATCCGTATCGAATGTAATCAATCGCTTTGGTCTAGCCTTTCAAACTTAAAGTTTCACACCAATTACTTTTAAAATAATTTACCATCACTAACAAAAATTGAAAAAAGTCAAATAAGATAGTGGGCGGCCTGGTAGTTGAGTGGTTAGCACGTCGACTTCACAGTGCAGAGGTTCAATTCCAGCTGCGGCCTTCCTGTGTGGACTTTGCATGTTCTCCCCGGCCTGCGTGGGTTTTCTCCGGGTCCTCCGTGGAGAAAACCTCCATGGCAGGCTGATTGAACACTCCAAATGGTCACTAGTTGTGAGTGTGAGCGCGGATGGTTGTTTGTTTCTGTGTGCCCTGTGATTAGCTGGCAACCAGTTCAGGGTGTCCCCCGCCTACTGCCCAATGACGGCTGGGATAGGCTCCAGCACCCCCCGCGACCCTAGTGAGGATAGAGTGGTTCGGAAAATAGATGGATGGATAAAATAACATAGTATTTGTCACGTTTTGCGTGATGGTAGTTGTAGGACCCCAAAAAGCAGGAAGGCAGGGGGGGGCAGGGTGGATTGACCAAAATGTATTTAACAAAAAATACACACAGGAGCACAATGGAAAAAACACTTAAGTCGAAGTACTCAAAAATGCCTGTAATCACAAGTATCAAACAAAACTATAACCGGAAACAAAACATGACAGGAGCACACGTATGCTCACATACTCACAGCTCACAATGACCTGACAAAGACTGACAGAAACTCAGGGAACTAAATACAAGCTAAGTGACGAGACAACGAGAAACACCTGGACAAAACACAAAGGGTTGAGGGAGCTAATTGGTTACACACACAAGGAACACTGATAACGAGAACAGGTGGCAAAAAAATGGCACATGAGGAATCAAAACCAAACGTAACCAACCGAAACATAACAGTATTATATTATTTTACTGAGAAAAAAAAAATCAAAGGTCAAGAAATCACAGTATAAACTTTGCTATTTTTGGCTGCTGGTGTACCACGAGATTTTTGTCATGTAAAAAATAATTTTTACCTACCACCACGCTTTGCCTTCCACTGTTATTTAAAGGGAAGGAAGCACAATTCAGCTATTTTTTGTAAACCTTTTTTTTTTAATATATAGAGCAATCCGTTTTTATACAGAACAATCAGTGTGTTCTCAAATTTATTTTGAAGTCCAAAATGCCACCTTTAATTTGATTTAAAAAAAAAAATCCAATGTACTCTTCCAGGTCAATGACACCATTTCCATTCTTGTCCATGTCTTCCACCGTTTCCTACAGGTATGAGGGCAGCGGAGTATAAACAAACAAAAATGTTGCATACTGTTCATCCGTGTTCAAATTAGTATGAGAAATCATTAACCGGATCGATGTTATAGTGTGTATCGAACTGTCGCCTTTTAAATAAATCGGAGGACAAGAAGCAGCTGTCAGTTAAAAATGTTTGATGAATAATTCTCTGAGCTTTTTTTTTTTTTTTTTTGTAGCTTGAAAACGGGATGATTGCTACGTTTTGTGAGTGTTTGGTTTGCCCACAAGGAGGGTCATCTAACAATTTGCAATAAAATGTCTACCGGTATAATGATTTTTGCTTTCAACATTTAAGCTCGTGAACTGGGGCAATATATACATAATTGAATTTTTAATACAAGAAGTGAAAACTGTCTGCCGTCTAAATCTACGCTATGTGATGAACTGAAATAAAGGGTAGGGCCTTTTAAAAGTGCCCTTAAAATTATGTAAATGCTTTGAACCCTTTATGACATTACTTTGAGCTGTGATAACCCTTTATGACATTCCCTTGATCTGTGAGTAATAAAGCACTTTAACTTTTCACGTTTGTGACTCACATTCACTTTTGACTCTCTAGCAGGTTATCTCAGTAGCCTGACAATACTGTATTCACAAGAAACTGAGGACCGGCTCCCGATCATCAACAGTAATTAATATAGAGAAAGACGAAAAGAGACTTAGTAGGGGAGAGCGAAAGAGATTACAGCGTGTAAGTAAGTTGAGTTAAAGTCAGAAAACGGTCAGAAAATTTGCCACACAAAGGGAGAGAATGTTTAAAAGTTAAAATGGCCAGTATTATATTATACTAATCACTTAATTAAGTGTCAATGTTAAATGCCATTGTGAGACAAAACCAAGGTTTTGAACAATTCGAGTCACTCAAGTCTGAAATAAGATGACGGAAAGTCCCAACTGGATAAGCTAGTGCTCAATTCTATTGCTGAGCAAAAGCGTTGGAAACTAGATAAAATTAAAACTGTTAAGTTGTTCATCAGAAAAGGGGGAATGTAAATGTTATTTTTCTGAAGGTAAGCAGCTTATTTGTCCACTCTTCACTCAATCTTTTGAAATGCAACCCGCTTCTATTTTGTAAATGAGACTACATTGCACAGCTATGCATTTAATCCTATTCTGAATTCAAATTAAACTCGAAGACGTTTCAGGAAAGTACAATCCTGAAAGCAAACATAACGGCAAAGAAAATAACAACACAATGACTCTGTGAGGGTGTGTTAACTTGTAGATCACAACTATATCAGCAGTCATACACATCTGTTTAGGTCTGTGTTACTTGACAAGAATACATTCCAAAAGGTTTCAAATTGATTGGACTGAGGAATTGATTACAACAGTTACAACAGCTAGCCTACCTAACACCATTCAGAACAGATAGGGCTACTTACCACCACTTACAAGCTAGCCTACTTAAATATATGACAATAAACATCAACTATGATCTTCCAGACCTTTGCCTTAAGAAATATTCTCAATCTGGAATGTTTGTAAATTTTAGTTGAATACCCCTCTTATTTGTTTGTCGCCTATGATTAGCCCATGCTAACAATGAAACACAATGCGCCATCTCACCCACTGGCTGCGTCTACATTGTCAGGATGGAGTTGCGGCTCTTTTTAATGTGCTTTGCCCTCTGTGTGGCGTCCATCTCCGGCACTACTACGGAGGATAACCGCGACGAACCGCCCAGTAAGCAAGAGCACAACGATGCAGAGAACTTGGACTACGACCACAAGGCCTTTCTGGGACAGGAGGAGGCCAAGGCCTTTGACCAGCTCATTCCTGAGGAGAGCAAGGAGCGACTTGGGTAAAGTCGCTCTCCTAAATTCGGGGCCACGGATGAAACTACAAGCAGTGTGGCTGCGAGCAGATTAGAACATTGTCACCTCGCTTTTGAGGGATCATCTTGTGGAAAAAAGTACAAGATCCCAAAACTGATTGGGGTAGGTCTGCTTTTCAACGTACTGCTTTCATATTATCGGCAGCATGCTGGTGGACCATATCGATGAAGACAAGGACGGTTTCGTGACCACGGAGGAAATGAAGGAGTGGCTCACAGAAGTGCAGAGGAGGTGGATTTACAAGAACATTGATCGCCAGTGGGAGATGTTCGATATCAATGGCGACGACTTGGTGTCATGGGAGGAGTACAGGGACATCACGCATGGAAACATCATTGGTAAGAACCTTTAGCCGGAAATTAAAAGTCAGGTTCAAACGGCCCCAATGCTTAAATTGCACATGTTTGACCGTCGGCGCCAAAAACGAAGATGGCTTAAGCTACAGCGAGATGATGGAGCGCGATGAGAGGAGGTTCAAGATAGCCGACCAGGACAGGGACCAAAATGCCAACAAAAAAGAGTTTGCCTCCTTCATTCATCCCGAGCATTTTGAGCACATGGAAGACATCATGGTGCTTGTGAGTGATAAATTCACCCCACAGATAACCACTGTGACAATAGCTGTTTATTTATACTGCCCTGCTCTCTTCCCTGTAGGAAATGATGGAAGACATGGACAAGAACGGAGATGGTGTCGTTGACCTGGGAGAATACAGTGATACTTTTTTTTTCTTTTAATCAAATCGAAGGTGTCATTTTGGGGTTTTAAAACACATAAAGATTATAAAAATCTCACAGTACACTACCAAATGAAAATGCCAATGGTTAATACTGTGGTACCTTCACTTAGGGCAATATTGCGGTCGAACACAGTACAGTATTATTTGAAGAAATAGTCAGAACCGCGCAAACATACCGCGAGTGTCCATTTGCTACTTAGGGACATTGACAAGTGTTGGTCCAGGGAAACAGGACAACACGAGTAGAATCTGATCATGTTGGTGTTCACCTTTTCAGACGACACAGACAGGCATGTGGGCAAGCTGAAGCCGCAGTGGGTGAAGATGGACAGAGAGCGTTTCACAGAGCTCCAGGACAAGAACATGGACGGCAAGATGGACAAGCAGGAAATGCAAGACTGGATCTCAACCACTGAATACAACCAAGCCAGGGCCGAGGCAGAGCACCTGATCTCAGAGGCCGACGCAGACAAAGTAAGCCCTTGCGTCACATTCATCCAGGAATATGGCCTTCAAAGAAAATCTCACTTTACTTTCCATGAAATCTAATCTCTGTTGAGCCTAATTTCCGCTGAGTCGTCCCAATTCTTGAAACTTTTTTTTACACCAAGTGCGATATAAAAAAAAAAAGATACCATACTACCATGTTGAAGAACAATAAAATACACTAGATGTGCATACAAAAATGTATGTTTTGTGTAACTGTAAGCGAAAAACATTTTGCACAGTGTAAACATTATCAGCGCGCTTGAATATAAGAAAATAAACTGCAGTTAATGCTTCTACTGTATTAAAATGTGTCGCACGCAAGAGTTGCCTTCCAAACGTACCTATCGTAAAAGTTAAATCCAACTGAGCTGTATTTCACACAAGAACTGCACTGGAATAAACTGCTAAAACCACTAACATGCAACGTCTGAACATTAAATTCAGTGATTTTTTTTTTTTTTTGCGTCCCCATATATTACTCATGGTAGTTACACCACAATCAAGAATCAAGACAAATTGCATTTTTCAAAAGGAGCTTCTGTGTTCCCTTCTGGGATTTAGTTTATTTTTGCAGATACCATATGTCGTCCCAACATGAACTGCGTTAACTAGTGCCATTATTAACAGTCATGTTCTTCGTCGAAGAAATGCACGTCAGCGGTAATACGCTTGGAATGACAGACGCTGCTAAAAAAAATACAGGACATTAAAATAATAATAAATCCTTGACATAATGTTATTTAATCTCTCCTCTAACTAGGATGGCCGCCTGACCAAGGCTGAGATCCTGGACAAGTACGACGTGTTTGTGGGCAGCCTAGCCACCGACTTTGGAGAAGTCCTCACCCAACACGATGAGTTGTAAATTTGTAGCTGTCCACTGATCGTTTCCTCTCAGTGGACTTTATTTAGCAACATGACAAGTGGCAACCATTTTTTGTGGAATCTTGTAAAAAATATATGGAAGTTGAAATGCCTCTCCATACCCAATAAGTTAAGGAAAAACAATTCTAACATACATGACTTACTCTACTGTCCATGTTGCTGTTATCACAAAGAATGTTGACAAACTTTTTGCATTATTTGACACTGGTTGAATTTTGTCCGCCAAGGCAAATCCATTCAAACTAATTTTGTGTTTCATGTTCCTATAAATATCTTTACTTGTCTTATATTATCAATACTTCATCATATTCAGTGACATAATTGTGTTTTTTTTGTTTTGTTTTTTTTACAGGCTCATGGCAAAAGAAGCCTTTGTAAAGATTTAATTCTAAATGTTAAGATAAGATAAGATAATCCTTTATTTGTCCCACACTGGGGAAATTTACAGCCTTCAGCAGCAAGATTGTAGGTAGAAAGAAGAGAAAAGTTTAAGAGAAAAGAAAACACAGTTCAATTAAGTGCAATATAAATACAAACATGAATAAGGTCAATAAGTTCAATTAAGTGCAATATTATACAATAGTCCCCGTACTATTCAAATTCACATTTGTTGTCATATCAATTTGTCATAACATTTGTTGTAAATGTTAATGCTAAATGTTGCTCTAAAAACCTAGCTGATAGAATAAAAGTTATTTTTGTGTGATTAAAAACATCTAAATTTTAAATACAATTCTTAATCTCTATTTTATTTTTAATGCATGCTTCAGTAGTTCTTTTGGGAAAGCTGTGGAAAAGTTTGAGCTGTCTAGACCCCGTTTGGCTTCCAAGAGTTCCGTTTTTTTTTAAAATATATTTTATGAGACCTACTCGAGGAGAAATCTCAGGAACCTAAACCAAGGCAGTGTTTTATTGTATTTACAGGTTATACTAACAATGGTAACATTTTACACGGGACCTGTATGATTATGTATTTACTTTGTAGGTAGGAAGGTGTCTTGGAAGCTTCTTGCAAAACGACCTACATATGTGGCAAAACAAATTGGTGGTGGCTGTGTTCTAAATGAACAATTGGATATTTGATAGCAAAGCTAAATTTAGTGAGAATTTTTTTAGAATCGGTAATTCTATTATCCCATTGAATAATCGGTAGGATGAATTTGCATGAAATCAACATAGGTCACCATTTCGCGTCTTCGCTGGCGGTCCATGCAGCAACACACCTTTGCGCTTGTACCTGCACATTGGGTGATTTAACGTAAGAGACTCATTACAATGTGATTTATGCAAGCCTGCATTGCGTTTGGAGAAGAGAACAGTGACAATTAAGTAACTGCAAAGCCCGCATGAAAATGTTTCTGTGTATTAAAGGTGCCAGTCTGAGCTCAAAGCGCATATGCACATCAAAAATATTTCATGAGAAATTTATCATGAGTTCCTTGTTGGAACCTGGGAACACAGGATGGACACAAATATGAGAAGGACTGAAGTGACTTAAATATCCTCATCATGATACGATTTTATTTACAGTGAAAAGAGGAAGAAAGTTGGTTAAAGCTGGATTTTCTACATTTTTTTTTGTCAAGACTTCAAGAGACCCTTTTTTTTGTAACCATACAGAGGAGACAACTTTAATAGCTGCACAAGATATTGGGGGGAACAAAATTGTTATTGTGATCATGGCACATGCGATGCAGAATCCAAGATGTGTAATTCAAATGAAAATGCTTTTATGCTTTAATCCAATTTTGATCAATCAAATGGAACCTGAAATGAGCATCGCCATCCTTTTGACATTTAACTTACTTAGATAAGAACACTGAGCTTTCTTAATTTCCTGCATGAAACAAATGTAATTTATTGCGGTAGCAGTTCAATATCACAATATTGATAATTGCACTATGCAACACCCATATCGCACATTGCATGTTTTTCCAATAGCGTGCGGCCTCACTTTAAGTGTAAGCATGATAATGTATGGCATCTAAGTAAACAGTGCAGTATTTCGAGGCTGGTCCAAATGTGCTTTTAAAAAATCAAATGGTTACCTTGGTATATCCTGGGATTCCAAAAAAAAAGGAAAACCCCACATTTCAAGCAAATCTTGTCCCCCAACCAATAATACTTTACTGAATGTTGCAAATGTATTCATTAACAAGATTGAAAAGGGATGAAAGACTACACACTTTATTAATTTGAACATCAAGAAAAGGTAACATTCAATGTAACCCCCCCCCTTCCCCCCCCCACATTTGTTCTGGATACGTGTAAAAGATTTAAGCGAACCAGCCATCGACTAACGTTACATGTACTAAATCTGCACCGACCGGCGTTACCGTGTGTCATCTCCTGGGGGGGCTACAGAAACTGCTGGTGTGACAATTTAGAACATTTAGCAGCTCTCTAATTCTGCAAATTTGAGTTTTAGGGTCTGTATTTCTTTGCGCCACATAGGCGTTTTTCCCTCGTCCATTTTATCGTGGCCAAATAGTAAAGTTGCCAACAGCTTGTCTCCCCAATACCCGAAAACCCTAAGTCCCCTTAGTTGTATGTCTTATAAAACCTTACTTTAGACTAGTGCGCCTTGTGTTATCACTCATCCATTGTACAGTTTATTTCAGCATGTGATGTACAATTCCGCACAAGTGGTCAAACCCAGGATTTGGGAGGCCAAACTTGTGTGAGCGACAATATGAGCTATTTCCACATCATCTCAAATAGCTGGAGCATAATTCTATACAATTTAAATAAAGATCAATATTTATGTATTTTTATTCAAATGTTTTCAATCACAAAAACTGTACTTGATCGTCAGCTCAGTTTGCAGACCAACAACATATTTACAGTTAAATCCCTAAAAAAGGCTACTTATGCAGTGAGCCAGTTAAAAAAAAAAAAGCCCCCAAAAAAGTGAGTATGATGGAAAAATAACAGTGGTTGTAAATGGTGGTGGTGATTATATAAGTAAGCACTGCAAAGGTATTTAGAGTGATGTTTGCAATGGAGAAAAGGCATTGTGTGTTTTTGACTTGGCACATAAAAAACCTAAAGTGTAAAACAACGCCAAGTAGTGGATGTCAGTGGTCAAAAAGACAAGAAAATGCACTGTCCACGCAAATACATACACAAAGCGATGACAGGACACAGCATCATTCTGTCCATAAATTTAGATCCCTTCAACTAAAAGTGAGCAAATGGCTCATTCCCCCCCCCCCCCCCCAATTTTCCAGTG